>ML783926.1:400021-445270 GCA_009831015.1 Picea engelmannii | reverse complement strand
GTTGGATGCACTTGTTTATGGTACAGGTTGATTACAGTTTGGTGCATGGTTGATGCACTTGTTTATGGCACAGGTTGGTGCATGGTTGATGCTCTTGTTTATGGTACAGATTGATATCTGTTGAGGATTGTTGCCTCATCTCATTTGATGCTGAGAATGCAAGTTGAGTCTTGCATATAGAGCTGGTGCTCTTGTAGATTTGTACTCTATTCAGTTGTTGTTGATAAACCCCAAGGATTGTAGTCCGTAATAAAAATAAAATTGTACATACATCTTGTGTTCTTTGTGTTCATTGTGGTGATGACTTGTTGATGATATATTGCTGATATATGTTGCTGATATGTGCTCACATCTAACTGGTTATAAATGAAAACAACGGGTAATGAATAAATGTTGAATTCTAATTGATGAGTTTTTGTGCAAGAGGGAAGTTTTGGGAAAAAGAGCCCCACACTCATTCACCCCCCCTCTAAGTGTGGTAGGTGTGTCCAACAACATTGTGGATGGAATATGCTCCTCCTTCACCATTTTCAATTATTTCCTCTCCTTTATATGAATCTATTCTTATTGCAGACAAATCATCGATTCTACATGATGATTGTTTATCCAATGACATAATGCTAGTGTTACCCTCACAACCTTCCATATCCCTGGGTCTTGGGCCATCTAGTGATGGAGTGAGGCCTAGGCTTGCTGGTACCATGTAAAGAAATACGCATAGGCAGATTGATGCAACACACATAGCGCATCGATCTGTGTTGTATATTAATATGAACATATAATTACATAATATAGTTACAAATAAGTTACAGAGGTTGGTATAGCTTACCAACTCCTATAACTAAACAGACTAATTAACTAAGGATATAATTATCTCATTTTCCTTAATGGTAAGGGGAATTAACAAACACATTGGGAGGAGGAGTAGAACCTTAAATTGGATCAATGGTATTAGTAACTCAACATATACATTATATTCCAAAGAGTTGACATGGAGCAAAAAATTATGAAGATGTTCGAAGTAAATCATGTTTCTAGTATACTAGTACCACATTATTGGAGGAGATGGTATCAATATTTGTGACCCCATACCTTCTTTATTTTTATTATCAAAGCATGTAAATGATATTCTGCAACTCATAATTGGACCTCCCTTGTGTGGGTTTTCGAGGCCAATAATAGTAGAAGGCCCACCGAGTGCTACAATCAAGTGAACAATGTTGTAGACATACTTCATACGTTTATCGTTTTCTGCATAGATTTATTGGAGTCCGATTCTGCTCTTTTATTCTTAGAGTGCCATGCTCTTCTAAGAGTGTTTCCTATACTTGTGGTTTTAGAAAAATTATTAGAAAAGAAGGGGATACCATATTTAAATCATCTCATCAACATATTCAAGAGGGATATTGTGATACTAACCTTTCCATATCTTCATCTTGCACCTACAACAATGCTTAAAGAACTATATTCATACTTCCAAATATTTTCAAGCCATAATCAACTAGTTTCTCTTCTAGAACCACATGAAATTGGTCAACATGAAGCTTTAGAGTATCAAGGACATTACTCCATTCTCAATCATATTGGGGTTATCCATTCAGAACATGATGTTTTTGTATTATGTTTTGTTGTGGCAATGAGCCAACTTCTATTTTCCTAGTCTGAACCAATAATTGATGTCGAGTGGAGCAAGGAATTCAATGGAAATATGTATGTATGATATCATTGTTGAAGGTTTTCAACTTCTCTACAGGTGGATTGGTGTGTTTGGGAACAATGTACATGGAAATTCTGCAGACATTGTAAGGATGTTGTTCCTCTTGATCTAGATGATATTTCTGCAACTATTTCAATGAATTGCACCATTCAATGAACCACATCAATTGAGTGGACCAAGGAATACATACGTCATGGTTGGTATGGGGTAGAAGGATGCATATGTTGGTGATCAAGCTCAGTCAAAGTGTGACATTCTATCTCTCAAATATCCAATCGATCTTCATATTGTGACCAACTAGGATGTAAAGGATTTTATAGGTTCATTGCTCGTTATGGATACATTGATTCCTTGAGTTTTGGTGTGGCTAAATTGATGCATCAATTTATTAATAAATCTGGTCATGAATATAAATTCCGGTGCACGTGACCAAATCAATAAATCTGTGAACCTATCGAATTTACCATTGGGAGACTACATATCATCTTTTCCATCTATTTAAGATAATATAAATAACCTGTCGTCTACCTGGTGTACGTAAGAATAAGTTAGATTTGGAAATGGATGCTCTCATTTGGAAATGATGCAACATTCCTACATGAATTTAATTGAACTTACACATCTATGTTTGAAGAGTTTCTCCAAGTAGACCCACTGCTCCGAAAAAACTCACGATGTTTTCCTAGGGTTGCTTGTATTGGTGCTTAGCATCTGGATAGGGTTTCCTTTACCACCTGCACATGCATATGAACAATCTAGAATGTAGAAACTCTGATCATTGTTCAAAGCTATGAAGAGAAGGTGATGAGGGTTCACTTGGGCAGATGATCAAGACATATGTTCTTAAAGAATATGCTTATTCTATCCTAGATGCGGAGTGCATGATGGAATGTTGATTATAAGAACCACTAGTAATTACATCGGTTTTAATGAGAATGATTTAAGCATAGGATATGTAAATCACACTACAAGACAGATTGCATCAATGTCTCCTGAAATTACTGACAAAGAAGGATCATTATTGATAATTGTACGTGATCAAAACATAATGGATTTATTGAAGCGTGTCGAGGAGAAAAAATATAGGCATGGTTCGGCCTTGGAGACTCTCTTTGTAAATGTTTTATCGTTATGCGTGACACAACATGATAAAATAGGCTGCAAATCTCGATCAAGAGGCTCTAGCTGTTAGGATTTGTAATTTCAATAATCTCGATGTTTACTTGTAGTTAGTTTTTTTAAACCATTTGCTCGTTACTTTAGTTACTAACCATACATTGTCTAATGTACATTATTTAATACATGAAATAATATATATGTGTGAGTTTTCATTCTTCAATATATTCGTTTATTCTTCTTTCTCTATTGCTTTCATGGTATCATAACTTTCGGTTGGGAGAACAGACCATTGTTGTGTGCGCCCACTCACTGACCATGAAGAATACCATTTGAACATTGTTTTCCATGAGAGACTGTTGCTATCTACTATGAGATATTGTTGAGAGACTATTGTTTTCTCGTGCTCTTGCATTGAAAGGAGTCTCTGGATATTCGAGGCACACTAGCTAGAGAAGAGTCACATGTGTTGAGTTTCCAGTTTGGAAGTGGTCCGCTCGCTAGAGAAGAGACATCGCTCTTATATTTGGAGATTGGATAAAGGTTAATTGAATGTCCAAAAAGGATTGGGATTCATATGGCTCTCTAAAATCATTTTTTTTCTTTGTTTAGTACTCCATATAAAGTATTTGGAGTTTATTTAGAGTTTCATTGAAATTTGAAAGGTGCCTTGGAGTTATATCAATTATTAAAAAATTGTGGCTGATATTTTGGAATTAAACAAATGTCTAGTTCTTGGTCAATTCAAGCACCAACTTTAGTCAGTTCTAATTATGATTTTTGAAGTGAGAAAGTGAAAGCCATTTTTGAGGTCATGCATGTTGGGATTGTGTTGAAACAAGGTTCACAAAACCTTATGGAAATGTTGTTACAATTATGATTGTTGCCCAAAGAATTAAATTAGAAAAACTTAATAAAAAAGAAGGAAGATCCAAATCATGTATCTTAGTTTCATTAGATGATTCTATATTTCCTAAAATTATTGATGCCAAGACTGCTAAAGAAGCATGGGATATTCTTAAGTTGTTTTATAAGGGTAATGACAAAGTTAAAACTATGAGACTTCAAACCCTTAGAACTCAATTTGAAACCCTCAAGATGAGTGAATCAGAAAGTGTTGATCAGTTTATGAGTAAATTTATGGGTATTATGAATCAACTTAGGATTAATGGAGAAAAACAACTCACAAACCAAAGATTTTTTGAAAATGTTCTTAGAAGTTTACCTAAAATTTTTGAAATGGTAGTCACTACTCTTCTTGAGTTGAAAGATCTAGCTAATTTTTCTATAGAAGAATTGATTGTTTCATTGTTATCTCATGAAGAAAGGATGAACTTGGATCTTGGTACTTTAGAACATGCATTTAAAACTAAGGTTTCTATGGAAAAAGGCAAAGAAATAAGTTTTCATGGAAGAAGTGGGTGTGGTTGAGGACATTCTTAGACAAAATATAAACATCAATAAACAAAAGACAAGTCAGAGTCGTCAAGATCTTCTTCATAAGATCATAGCCAAATATGGACAAACAAATCAGAAATTCAATGTCGTTATTGTAAAACATATGGTCACCATATATATGAATGTTGTAAGTTGCAATATAAAAATAGAGCTAATGTCACAGAAAGTGAAACATTTGATTCTTTGTTTCTTTCTTGTCAAGTATTTGAGAATTTTTTTGAAAAGAATGTTTGGTTGCTATATAGTGGATGTAGCAATCATATGACTGGTCACAATGATTTTCTTTCTAATCTTGATAAATTTCTTATTACTACAATTATTTTGGGTGATGATAATTCAATCAAAGCTTCAGGAAAAGGTGTTGTGCTAGTTTTAACAAAGCAGGGTGAAGTGAAAAATAATTATGATGTTTACTATTTACCAAATCTCAAACACAATTTGTTGAGTGTAGGGTAGTTAATGGCGCATGGTTATGATGTTACTTTCCATGACAACACTTGCACAATTATTAATCAAACTAAAAAACTTGTTGAAAAAGTTCATATGACAAAGAACATATTGTTTCCATTAGAAATGAAAAGTGGGAATATGTATGCATGTAATATTTCTAATAAAAATGAAACCTAGTTATGGCATTATCGTTATGGTCATTTAACAGTCAAAAGTATGAGTTTGTTACAAAGACGATATATGGCAAAATGATTCCCTCCTTCAATTAATCAGATTCCTTCTTGTGAAAGTTGCATAGTAGGAAAAAATCAGTGAGATAGGTTTCCATCATCCTCTTATAGAGCTAAAGAGTTCTTAGAGTTAGTTCACACAGACTTATGTGGACCTATGAAAAATCAATCAATTGGTGGTTTTATTTTTTATTTTTTGAAATTTATTGATGATTTTATCAAGAAAGTTTGGGTTTACTTTCTCAAACATAAATCTGAGACTTTCACTTGATTCAAGGAATTCAAGGCTGAAGTCGAGAAACAAAGTGGCATATTTGTCAAGGTTTTGAGATTTGATGGAGGAGGAGAATATGAATCTGGAGAGTTTGTTGATTTTTGTAAACATCATGGCATAAAAAAGAAAATGACTACCAGATATACTCCACAACAAAATGGAGTGGCAGAAATAAAGAATCACACCATCAGGAACATGGATATGAGTTTACTTACAATAATAAAACTGTCCAAAGATTATTGTGATGAAGAAGTTGCATATTCAGTTTACATACTTAACATATCACTAACTTCCAGTGTTCGAGGTAAATTACCTGAAGAAAAATGGAGTGTATCAAAGGTAGATGTTTATCATTTCAGGATTTTTGGTTGCATTGCTTTTGGTCATGTACCTGAAGAACCAAGAAAGAATATTTATGATAGAAGTGAAAAGTACATTTTTATTGGATATAACGAACAATCAAAAGCATACAGATTATATAATCTTGTCACTAGAAAATTTCTAGTAAATAGAGATGTTAAATTCATGGAAGATAAATCATGGAATGAAATGGAAAAAAATACTTCTCACAATCCATTTCTTGAGTTAGATGAACATCAAGCACCTACAAAGTTATATGAACATCAAGAACCTATAACATGCCTTCCAAGATTGCAAGTTCAAAATGAAAGTAGTTTGTCATCTCATAATGATTCTTCATCTCACAGTGATTCAGATTCTGACCATAAGCATCAAAGAATGAGAAGTTTGAGTGATATATATGACCAAGATGATAATTTAGTACAATTTTCATTTTTCTCATCTCAGCCTACTTCTTTTGATGAAGTTGCAAAGCAAAAAGAATGGGTAGATGTAATGAATAATGAAATAGAAGCTATTGATAGAAACAATACATTGTATATAGTTGATCTACCCGAAGATAAAAATGGCATACATGTCAAATGGGTTTATAAAACTAAATTAAATGAAAAAGGTGATATTGAGAAACACAAAGAAAGGTTAGTTGCGAGAGTTTTTTCACAACAACCTGACATTTATTATGGTGAAACTTTCACACCTGTAGCTAGATTAGATACGTTTCGATTTGTTTTGGCCATTGAAAAACAAAACAAGAAACCTATTTATCAAATGGATGTCAATTCCACCTTCCTGAATGGAGTGTTAAATGAAGAAGTGGATGTCCATCAACCACCTGGATTTGAAGTCTAAACACAAGAGCATTGAGCATACAAATTGAAGAAAGCCTTGTATGTTTGAAGCAATCTTCATGAACTTGGTACATTAGAAGATGGTTTCAATAGGAGCAACAATGAGCCTACTTTGTATATCAAGGTAAATCAACAAGGTAATATTATCATGCTATGTCTTCATGTTGACGACATGATCTACATAGGAAACATGATGTTATATGAATTTAAAACAACCATGAAAAATGAGTTTGAAATGACATATCTTGGATTATTGAAGTATTTATTAGGCATTGGAGTAGAACAATTTGATTATGGTATATTTATTAGTCAACATAAATATGTTGCTGAAGTTTTGAAAAAGTTTAATATGAAAAAGTGTAAACTTGTTGACACTTCTATTTCTCTTGGCACTAAGTTAAGCAAGGAAGATTTGGGATCACTAGTTAATTCCACATTGTATAAACAACGTGTTGGTAGTCTTATGTATCTCACTACTACAATACATGACATAACATATGTAGCAAGTTTGATTTCCAGGTTTATGGAATCTCCTAAGGAGTCTCATCGAAACGTTGGTAAGAGGATCTTAAGATACAATGTAGGTACAACCACTTATGGTTTGTGGTACACAACTTCAACAATCAGTATGTTTACAGGTTACACCAACAATGATTATGCAGGAAATATTGACGACATAAAAAGTACTTCAAGATATGCTTTTCTTTTTGGAAAGAATTTAATTTCATGGGAATCGAAGAAGAAACCCATAGTTTATATCGCTTCTGTAGAAGCATAATATGTAGCAACAATAGCAACAGTATTCCATGCAGTTTGACTTAAAATACTTTTGATGGATTTTGGATATATGATAAAAGAACCTATCTTGATTTATTGTGACAATAATCTGCCATTTACTTGTTGAAGAATAATGTGTTTCATCAGAAAAGAAATCACATTGATACTCGATTTCACTTCATTCATGAACTTGTCAAATATGGTGACATTTCTCTAAAGTTTTGTGGTTCTAAAGACCAACTAGTTGATATATTCACTAAGCCTTTGGGAAGAGATCGTGATAGTCCAAAAAATCCACATCTATGCATCCAGGACATTGGCCCATCCATTTACACACTTTACCAATATTTTTGCCAAGGATTCCTTTAAAAAAAATCTTTTTGGATAGTATATGCATCATGCTGCATTAGTAGCATGTGTACATACGTTCTTTGCATGCTTGTCAGCCCGTGTTTACTCTAAAAAAATGCAAAAAATATAAAATTGCACATATTTTAGTGGAGTTTGCGAGCTATGAAGGGTTTACTAACCATTCAACCCCCTATATCCCTTCCCCAAACCAAATAACCATATTTTTCTCATATAAAAGGGGCTCTAGGGGGGTCATTTGATCATATGAATAAGGAGGCAAGAAAACACTACCAAAATATATTCCCTCTCATATCCCAAGTTTTGCATCTTGCTCTGAGATATATCCTCAACTTTCCCTTCCATCCATTCTCCCTATACAACCCATCCTTTACTCCATATTGGCATGTTGGTTGTGAGAATCCTATGTGGTATTGGTGCACTTGGATTCATGACAGAGGAGCCCAGACTTGGTTTGTGGAGCGGTGTCAACAAGCAAAGGTTGTAACCTTTGATCTTGTTTATGAATAAAAAAGATTATATTTGTACCAAAACTTTATGTGTGCATGTTCTTATCTATTTTATCATATACATCTATATTTAGGATTTTAAGTGATTACTAGAGATTGTATATGCTTTTGTGTTGTGTCTATGGTCTGTTGCAGGTCAGCTTTGGGAGGAGATGTGTGATCTAGGAGGCAACAACATGCAGAAGAGGTCTACATCAACTGAAAGGATTCAAGGTTCTCTTCTTAACCTTCTCTTCCCTCTATCTTATCACTTAGTCTAGATTGTTTTGGGGTAGATTAGAGATAAGTTAGTATTTTAGGGGTTTATCTCTCTACCTATTCCTAAGACCTAGTTTAGGGGGAATTTTCCCCATAGCAAGATTGGTGACTCCACTGGGGAGTCTCTCTAGGATATTAGTGGGAGATCTTGGTTTGATTTGATTTTTAGTTGTTTTAGAGTGTTCTAAGTCAAGTTGGGTCTCTCGTCACCTTCCAGGTGCTTACCAACTTCCCTTTCCCAAGTTGTTTGTTTGAACCTTTTTTTTTTTTTGAAAATCTACAGAGGTGTATGTGCCTTGTTCTCTATACAACATGCATACATACATGCACTGATTTATAATCATCCCGAGTACATACATAGGTTGGTCGTGCACAACACAGTTCTATGTTTTGGAAAAAAAATTCAAAAAGGATTTTCCATTTTCTACAGAAACCTGTGGTTCCCAGGTCTTCCTGAGTTCTAAGAGATTTTGTTGTTTGGGGTTTAGAAAGTTTGCAGGCTCAATTTGATTCATGAATTAAAAAGTTACTCTTGTTTAATTTGTTTTGTCTATCTTTGCTTCTTGTTTGGATTTGAAGGTTTGTTGACTAGCCAAAGGTATTTCTTTGAGATCCCTAAAGGTCCCTACTTCATAGCAGTGTTTGAAGACTTGTTACAACCTGTTGTTTTTTTCTTCTATCCAAAAATATTTTGAAAATAAAATAGTTAGTTTTTATTTGTTTTCATTTCAAAAAACAAAAAAAAACTTTGTAGTTTAGCCTAGGCTCTTTTTTCCCTTTCCTCTGCATGCATTTATGAAAAAGGAAAGTATCCTTTGAACTAAATTTTCATACTGCATTTGCATTTATGTTTTGTTTTTTTTTATTTAAAGTTGTTTCTGGAAAAAAGAAAAGAATCCTTGCCTAAATCTTCTTATCTCTCTCTTAGAAGCAAGTAGTTTCATTTATATTGAAAACAAAAATCATTTTAGGATAGTTTAGTGATCTAGATTTTATAAGCAGAACGAAATGAATACAGATTATTATTATTCTTAACACATAAACACAAGGAACAATAACAGAGATACAGTAAAATTGGATTCTATTCAATAAGGAAATATGTTGAAACTATAAAATATAGATTGAAAACAAGCTTGCTAGAATGGTGGCAGCTTATCTCTGAGAAGGGATGCGATGACTGTGATCATTCACAATAAGATGGTTACAATGAGACTCTCCAAGCCTTTTTTACAATAAACAGGAATTGAAAAACCATAGACATCCAAAAACTTAACCCTAGGAGATGAAGCACCAAAAGTCATGTGGGCCTTGTTGGGGTAAGTAAGTACATCAACTTCCCGGGGTCATAACTTTTGCATACGATCTTTGTTTTAGGTACATGATAGCCCATTGAAAAGGTATATCCGAGTAATACACATGTTTCCATCACACTTATGCTAACTCATATAGTGTGTATGTGGAGATCCCTAAAAATGTTGTTTAGGGCCTCAAAACGGCCCCAGAAGTTCGAGACCCAAAAACTAGAAAAAAATTGCCAAACTGAAAAACAACCAAAATGATCCAATTGGAATAGGTGGGAGGCCACAGAAATCCATATGGATAAATACTCCCCCCTTAGGAAGAAATCGTATCCATTTCGTTGAGTTCCCCCATCAGATGAGGAAATTTCCGCTGAATTTGGCCCTAGGTGAGCCACTTTCCTTGGTGCAGGAGATGCCATGATTTGACAACTCGATAAAGATGGATGCTCTACTGGAGAGTTCCCTTGACCTATGTGTCCACAATATGATCACCAGATTTCTATTGCATGCAGTGAGGGTTGATCTTTGTTGGTGTCAACTTTTATGCTATCTCTGAGGTTTCCAATAATGGTGGGAAATATGGTCAAAGGAGATCCACGTTGAACACTGGATGCAGGCCTAGGAAAGGGGGAATGTTGAGCTCAAAATAATTGTCTCCCATAGTCTTGGTGATGGTGTAAGGTCCATAACAGAGTGGTTGAAGATTCTGATGGGGCCCTGTAAGGCGTTCTTTCTGCAATTGCAACCAAACTTTGTCTCCCACCTGAAACTTATGCGGCACTCAGTGTTGATCATAGCATTTCTTGTACTTGGAATTGGACTTCTATAAAATATATTGAATCTGTTGGCAGATATGTTAGATCCTCTCAATTAAATGGGTGGCTTTGTCAGCTTTAGTTGGAGCAGGTGACGAGTCAACCGGGGTGGATGCAAGGGGTAGTGCAACATCCATGGGACCCAATGGTTGGAATCCCAACCCCACCTGAAAGGGGTTGTGGTTGATTGACCTATGTATGGATCAGTTGTAGCTATGATGAACATAGGGAATACTCTAAACCCATGTGCGGGGGTGCTTGGAATTGTACATGTGTAGGATATGCACGATCATCCAGTTGACGACCTTGGTTTGGCCATATTTCTGGGGGTGGAAGGAAGTGGATTTGGTGAGGTTGGTGTCCAACAATGACTAGAGGCTCGACCAGAATGTGATGATGAAATGACTGTCCTGATCTAATAAAATGGTTTATGGGATTCCAAAATGTACCCATACTCGTTCAAATAAGACCTTAGCAGTGGCCTCTATCGTGATGCTCTTCTTGGAGGCATCCATAATCACCATCTTGGAAAATCGATAAACAACCACAAAAACATAGTCATTTCCCCTCTTGGTGGAAGTAAGGACCGACATGTAGTCCATTGTGATGGATTCCCATGGCCTATCAGAAGTAGGCATAGAGGTTTACATGCCCTATTTATTAGTGGTTGATTTGGAAATAACGCAAAAAGTGCAGGACCTGATATACTTGCTGACATCCTGTCGAAGTTTCAGCTAGTAGAAATGTTGTTGCAACACTGCCACTATCATTTCAATGCCGAAGTGTCTTGCCACTCGACTATAGTGGGATTCCCAAATCATATTTTCTTGCTTGCTTGATGGAACACAGAGATGGTCCAGATGGCACAACAACCCGTCCTGAAGATGGAAATTAGTGACAACTGATTTTGCGCCCAACATTTAGTAGGTGGTGGCAAAGTTTGGGTCTGTCTCATAGAGGTAGGTCCATCCGAAAGTCTCGTGGCCACAAGAGTCTAACACTATGGTGAGTGTCATGACTGGAGGTCGACTGAGGAAATCAGTGACTCGGTTGGTACTTCTTGTTTTATACTTGATGTTGAGGTGGAAATGTTTCATGTATGTGGAACACTTCTGATGGCGATCATTTTGTAATTTTCCTTGTGTCTACATGAACTGCAGTGGCTTATGATCAGTGTGGATGATTGTCTCCTTCCCAAGAATGTAATGCCTCCACTATTGATAGGCTTTCACAATGGAGTACATTTATTTTTCGTAAGTAGGGTATTTGTTGGATTATTGAGAGGGGGGTGAATCAGTAATAGAGAAATATAATCCTTTTTAGCCATATTATCCAAGTGTTATATCAATGTATCATTATCATCCAATAAATACAGAGTAAATAAGAAATGAACAAATGAACAATCATATGCATACACAATACACCAATGTTTTACATGGAAACCCAAAGCGGGAGAAAACCACATAATTCTTTTTCTTATATGTCTTGAAGAATTACATTCATTGGAAGCACCAACTTCCTTTGTTTTCTAGCTGCAACTGGAAGGAGGCTCCAACCCCCTAGTTTATCAGGCTACAACCTGAGGGAAGTGTTGGACCTCGACCAAGTTTTGGGAGATTCTTGGTCATGTTGACCTATTTTGGGACATCGACAACCTGTCGAAGGAAGAGCACAAGACGAAGCGGAGATTACGGGATCTTGACCCCTTTTGGGTCCTTTTTGGGTTTTTGGGATTATGTAATGGGAATGGGATGTCGGCCCATAGGTTTACCCATGTTTAGGCCCACTTTTGTAACATATAAATAGATTCTTATGTTAGATAGAAGTAGTGGTGCATCTATGTGGTGTATGCAAGGCAGCTAAGTGCTACGTGCAAGTACAGTTTGTAGATGCTCTGTGCATGTTGTGAGAGACTTGCAAAGCTAGGTGAAAGGTATTGTAATAGGATGTGAAGTGATTTATGTTGTAACGCAAGGAAGGAGGATCTAGCAAGGTGCACAGATCTCATGTCCTAGGCGAAGTATGGTTTTGAGGCTCTATTCTTGTAACCGATTGACTGAAGACAATAAAGAAGAAGAGTTGGTGGACGTAGCCCCAGAGTGGGGGTGAACCACATAAAATATTGTGTTACTTTGCTCTGTGCGATGTTTTGATGCATTTATATGTTGTTTGCTAAGTGCTTTGAGATGATTAGATAGATCTTCTTATGCTTAGTGATAATGATATGTGAGAATGTTAGATCTGACCTATATGACTATGCTTAGTGCTTGATCTACTAGATCTAATTTGTTTACCTATGCTAAGTGCTTAAATATATTAGATTAGTGTGAATGTTGTGAAGCTCTGTTTTTCACCGAAGTGGATATTGATTTCATATCAAAGAATTGACGATGCTAAGTGCTTTATTAAGTGTTATGATCACAGATCTATGTCCTAGCTAAGGTTGCACACGCTTGAGTCCTGCAACCATCCCTGCCTCTACCTTGGGTGAGACTACATCTGCTTCGCAGGTGTTGCTGAAAGGGATGGTAGTTAGAGATTTGTTGGTGCATTGTTGTAGCGTTGAACCCTGGGTCTACCCCTGTGCCAACAAATGGTTCTGTTGCTAGGATAGAAACTGTGATTGTTGGGAACTGAGAAAGAAGAAGCTTTCTGCAAAGATTCGACCTAAGATTGTGAAAGCCTTGTGCATAGATCTATTTCCCTAGTGAACAATGTTCTACTTGATTTATAAAGCTCTGTGCTAAAGAAAGAAGCCCGATCTGAAAAAAGGAGGTCGGATCTGAAGAAGAGAAGCAAAATCTGAAATCTTTTTGCTCTAAGAAAGGTAAAAGTGTGAATTTTTTATTAAAAGAGGTAAGATCTATGAGATATGTGCTCTGATAAAGGTAATAATAGTGAAATTTTTTAGATCTGGAAGTTGTTTGCTCTGTAGAAGTAAGATAAGTGGAAATTTTTGTTTCTAGAGTATGGATCTAGGTATGTTTAATAGAGTCTATCCTAGTTTGAAAACTTGGGTATTGATAGACGAAACAATATTTGATATTAATAAATATGACAAGAATAGTGAAAGATATGTTATCCCTATGCATAGAAAGAATGTTTGGACTAAAAAATGGATGCAGGCCCTAAAAAGAATTTGTTGTGGGTTAGCTGCTATGATCCTAGTGCGCAATACAGGAAAAGTTAGGGATCATTTAAATGAAAGAGAGGATTAACCCTTTGTTACAGTTGTAGAAGACCAGGACATCTTGCTAAGGAATGCCCCAGAAGAAGACCTAGTTGTCTTTTTTGTAAAGCTATGGACCATGAAGTGTTGGATTTCCCTAGAATGATTGCTAAAGTTGAAAGAATGAATCTGAATCAAGAAAACCCTAAGGTAGATCCAGAGACTATGGCAGAATCCCAGAAAGAATCAGAGAAAGTACTGTTATAGATAAAGGAAACCCTGAATGACCACCGACATGTCAGATTATCAGAGATCTTCAAAGAAAAATAGTGTCTTGAAGCAAGAATAGGAGACTTCGACATTGACTGTGTTCTAGATGAGGAAGCACATGTGCATATTATGACAGAGAGAATGTGGGAAGCTATAGGGAAACCTACTATGATTCCTTCACTACGAGGGATAGGGTTATTCAGAGGAAAAATGGTGAACCTATGTGGAAGGCTCTCTCAGATACCTATGAGTGCAAATGGAACTTCGACAGGAGAAGATTTTGAGGTTATTAAATTTATTGAGGACAACGCTCAGTTTACTATTTTACTAGGGAAACCTTGGATTGAAAGAGATCAGGCCAGAAGGAGAAAAGAAAAAAGAGGAAGTTTTACAATAGAAGAAGCAAGAATTAAAAGAATTCATGGCTAGAAGGATCACAGACTTAATTGAAGAATAGAAGAACAGAGAAAATCCATTTAGCACCAGATACATGGATGCCAAATTTGCAAGAACACTAGAAGAACCACAGAAGATTGAAGTACCTATTCCAGATAAAGAAGCGTTATTACCCCTGAACCCTAGGAAAGAATCTCAACCACGCGCAATGACTATGTCAAAAGAAGATAAGAATCAGAATGGGAAAAGGACTACCAAGACGAAGCTCAATGGAAAGAAGGCTAGGAATTTAAGTAAGAAGAAAGCTAAGCTCGAAAAGTTGTAGAAGGTTCCAAAGGGAACTTCACAGACAAAATATTTGCAGAATTGGAACTTCGCTGGGATATCAGAACAGCGACACATGGCACTTCGCCATGGAGAAGAAATATAGTCATTGGGGACATCATAACCATTCGATAGATGCTCCGAACGGGCAAAAAAGAAATTATGGTTCATCATCAGACCATTGGACTATGCCATAATGGACCGAACAAGAGTTAATGGAGGCTCATACCTATTGCAAGCGAACCATTATCGAGTTACCTATTTATCCCGTCGCGCCATGCACCGAGAACACTTTTTTCTAATTGAGAATTCAAGCTCGTAGACTAAGCCGAGTGTATATAGTGATCATTGCACTCTCACTCTCTATCTCATTACCATGTCTAATTTATTCCACGAACCCATGATTGTTAACCTCGAGTGTGTATGTTGGATGAATTGAGCACCGTAGAGAAAGTTGTTGAAGAATTTTTTATCAACTTGATGACTGAGAGAGTCATGTCGATGTCTCCAGGTATCCAGGCTTCATCCATGAGAATAGTACAAGAGTCTCTATCCACCGCTCGTGAAGTTGGACCATCCCGACCATCAGATGAGAAGAGAACTAAGCACAGGGATGACTTAGTGAATGCTAAAATGATTCCAAGCATATTACCTTCCTATCTACCACCTCTAAGCAGCACAATAAATCGAGACAGTGTGCCTAGAGACTTTGAGTATGCTTTGGTCACTACGTACCTATCGAAAGGGATACGCTCAGTTTGCACAGACCAAGAAAAGATTGCAACATTGAAGTTTAGCGACTTCAACCTCGGCGACCAAAAAGTTTACAACATGCTTTCCCTGCATAAGTACCTAACCAGAACATGAATATTGTCCCTCAGTCATGGACCCATAAGCTTGTATAGTCCACCTTGCTAAACGTTATGAAGATTCTGCACTTCAGACGACACCAGGAGGTGAATGCATGTGTCAAGTTGTTTTTGTCTTGTTACCATGATAGATACTTGTGGTTAAACCGTTGTATCACAGTGGATCCGATGTTGATCAATCGGATCACAGGGTTGAGTATGCAACGCTCTGACCCACAAGATTTCTATCCTAGAAAAACCATGGATCACGCTCTAACTCAAAGGATAAAGGACACTTAAGGAGATGTTGAGAAGGGAACGCAAGGCTACAAGGTAGCCTCTATTCAGAGCAGCGTAGTATGCATTGCATGTCAATTGATCGCAGGAAATTTAGTACGAAAGAACCGACCCACCCAAGTACTGGTTTTGTAGTCAACCTCGTAGGGAAGTGCACAAAGGGCCTACAAATGAATTGGGTGAAGTACCTAGCGAACCAGTTGGAACTGGACTGTAGGGAAGCACAAGATCAAGGATATGAATTCCACTTTAGTTGGATTTTGATCCTGATTGCTTTCATTTCCTGGGAGATGCCAGAAGGTGTGACCTTCTCGGACATCGAGCCATTTGAGCCATTGGTCACGAAGTTCAGTACACTGTGGTATTCTAGTGACATGAATAAAAATGGCAGTCAAATGTCGTGTTCCATACATACTACAATTAGTTGAAGATAGCCATATAGTCTGAGCCTTGCATCATGCCGAATACTTTACACAACTTCAGGCCTTTGATGAAATTCAGTGCAGACCGCCATTTCATTTATATCACAATGCGCACTGTCGAGCATAAGAAGCAACTTCAATCTTACTATAAGCTAACAGAGGAGGACTTAGAAGAGATTACTAAGGAATGGTCGGTGGACCTCCTCATTCTAGCAGACCCTACGGAGATGTCTGACATTGACAGTCCAGAAGCAATGCATGATACACCTGGACCCAGCAAGACAAATAAAACTAAAGAAGCCCAAGATGTAAGCAGTACCTCAGCAAAGACTACTTCCATATCACTCGAGCAAGGAGGTGATGGTGGAGAGATGGATGGCACATAATTTGAATAGAAGAAAGGTGAGGTTACTCTGCCTAGAGATGAGGAGGACCCCTCGAAGAAAAAGAATCTTTCTCCCCCAAATCCCTCCTATTGAAAGAAATCAAAAGCCTCTATGAACAAAATGAAGACTACCCTCACCTCAGATGACTTTGATTTCATTGTAGCAGCCCTGAATGATGCTTCGCTGGAGATAGCAGAGAAGAAAGAAGCTAAGTAGGAGGAGATATACAACCAAATTGAGGTCGAGCTCCAAGGAGTGCAGCAGACATTACAATCTAGCCATGCAGTCTCCACTGTGCCTCTATCATTGGGAACACCATAACTAGGAGATGAGCCATCTCAACTCCACCGAATCACTGATACAGTCGCAGCTCGCCTTCGATGAGCACAGGAGGAAAAAACGCAAGCCACCTAGGCTTTAGAATAAGTACAGGGAGTACTTGTAGAACAACACAGAGCCATAGAATAGGAAAAGAGTGCTCTCCAAGAAAAGTTCACAGAAGAAAAAGCCAAGCTGCAGAAAGAAAAGGAACAGTTGCTCGTGGAGAAACTTGAAGTAAAGGAAATGGTCAACAGATCACTTCACTCTGTGACAGTCGTAAAAGTAAAGGTTGAAGAGAGAGTTCCACATCAAGTAGTGTAACTCGAAGAAGTGATCCAACAACTATAGCAACACATAGCAGATCTGGAGATACGCATAGTACCTGAGACCCCTCAAGATGTAAGAGACCACAGGGAAGCAACCGCCAGGAGCACAGCTGAGAAACTGAAGGCTCTTGCTGGGGAGTGAAAGAAGTTGAGTGACCGCGGTGCCCAAATGTATGAGAAGCTTGCTAAGAATCCAGAATTGCAGGCACTGGAGTCGCAGCTCCAGGAAGCAAAGAAGCATGTAGAGATACTACAGGTGCAGTTGAAGGCCCTGTCATCTATAGACAGAATGAAGAGATCTCAAGAGAAATGCATCGTCCAGTAGCAAATCCATATGATCTAGAGAAAATTTATGGAAGTAACTCAATGGCTCCAACCTGTGCAAGATAAGGCCTACTAGTTGTTTATAGAGGTTGAAAGCCGAGGAGTAGAGCTAGAAAAGGTTGTTAATGCAATAGAACAGTGCCTAGAAGGGCCAGTAAATGACGCAGTGATCCAGGAATTCACCGAGCAAGAGGCTGTAGCACAATAGCAGGTCAAAGCAGCTCGAGCCAAGCTTGATGCATTCGAGACAAAACTAGTTAGACCAGAGTGACTCGAGATGAGTCACAGGTGAGTGTTGGGGGCCTGTTGGCCCTTGACCAAGTTTTTGGAGATTATTAGTCATGTTGACCTATTTTGGGACTTCGACAGCCTGTCAAAGGAAGAGCGCAAGACGAAGTAGAGATTATGAGATCTCGGCCCCTTTTGGGTCCTTTTTGGGTTTTTGGGATTATGTAACGGGAATGGGATGTAAGGCCATGGGTTTACCCATGTTTAGGCCCACTTTTGTAAAATATAAATAGATTCTTAGGCTAGATAGAAGTAGTGGTGCATCTATGTGGTGTATGCAAGATAGCTAAGTCTACGTGCAAGTACGGTTTGTAGATGCTCTGTGCATGTTGTGAGAGACTTGCGGAGCTAGGTGCAAGGTATTGTAACAGGCTATGAAGTGCTTTGTGTTGTAACGCAAGGAAGGAGGATCTAACAAGGTGTGCAACTCTCATGTCCTAGGCGAAGTAGGGTTTTGAGGCTCTATTCTTGTAACCGATTGACTAAATACAATAAAGAAGAAGAGTTGGGGGATGTAGCCCTAGGGTGGGGGTGAACCACATAAAATATTGTGTTACTTTGCTCTATGTGATGTTAGGATGCATTTATATGCTGTTTTCTAAGTGCTTTGATATGATTAGATAGATCTACTTATGCTTAGTGCTAATGATATGTGAGAATGTTAGATCTGACCTATATGACTATGCTTAGTGCTTGATCTACTAGATCTGATCTGTTTACCTATGCTAAGTGCTTAAATATATTAGATTAGTGTGAATGTTGTGAAGTGTTGTTTATCAGTGAAGTGGATATTGATTGCATATCAAGTAACTAATGGTGCTAAGTGCTTTATTAAGTGCTATACTCATAGAGCTGTGTCCCAGCTAAGGGTGCAAATGCTTGAGTCCTACAACCACCCCTACCTCTACCTCGGGTGAGATTTCATCTGCTTCACAGGTGTTACTGAAAGGGTCAGTAGTTAGGGCTTTGTTGGTGTGTTGTTGTAGCGTTGAACCCTAGGTCAGCCCTTGTTCCAACAGGAAGCTCCAACTCCCCAATTATTTGGCTACAACCCCCTATGTTCTCTGGATACAACCAAAAGGTGGCTACAACCACCTTTCCTTGCCCTATCCAACCACCTTGACATATAAGTAGAATGATGGAACCACTGTCACACTATCACTGTGAGATACACTACTGTAAACCTGTACCAACTTGTACAACTAACCTACATCCAACCTATACCAATAATCTGAACCATGCATGAACCATGCATCTACTTGTACCTCAACCTGTAATCAACCTGTACTATAAAAAAGTGCATCAACCATGCACCAACCTATACCTCAACCTACAAACCTTCCTTAACTTTAACAACAAGAGACTAGCATTTTCATCAAACTTTACTTTAGTCTCACATGACTAGTTTTGGATTAGTCAACAACCCTAACTTGAAATAATCATAACTATGTACCTGTAATGAATACAGATATGAAAACAGTACACAATGTTCTTCAGTGTGTTTTGTACAATTCCTCCAGGTGTCACTACTTGGAACCTCTCAGAAAAGGAGTTATAGCAAAAATGGCATACCTTGTTGAATTCTAGCTTATTCTAGAGAGCGACCTTGTAGAGCATGCCCCCACAGAATATTTTTTGTATGGATATGAAAATTTTACAAAGCATACAATAGACTGTACTATAAATGACACATTTGGTCTTACTGAATTTGGACCTGTTATGAAGAATTTATGACATTTTTACCCAAAACACTTGTTTTATACTAGTTTCAAGACTAGCCACAAACCCTATTTTCCACGGAGTGTAACTCCAAAAATACAACGACCCACAAGTTGAAATTTTCACCATAGATACTTGGATATGTTTCCTCAATGGCCTATCATTTTCACAATCTAAATCATTATAGAAAAAATGTTATTTCTAAAATGGTGAGATGAATTGTAAATAACATACCTTAGAAAACATCATCAAAATAATTTATCCTCCTTTAAATCTTGACCTTCTTTTCTTCACCTTCCCTATGAAATTTAGCTCAGATATCCTTTGGTTACCTCAGTAACCTATAGATATTAAATATGCTCAATTTTGATTTAAATGGGATATCCTTTCCTCTTATTTATACTTTTATGTAGCTTCTTCAAGGGGTTATCATTTAACCATCTTAACCCACTTTCCTTATTTTAGGGTTAACCCACTTCTAATTTATCCATTAAATTTATTATTTAAATAATTTATTTTGTATTCACTTTCAATTATAGTACACTCATCACTTCACTTTATTATTTACCTTCTAAAATTTCTTAAACCACTTTGACTACTTTGACCTTTTGGGGCTTCTAGATGACATATGAGAGTCCTCCAACTTCATAAGGCCATAACTCTCAAACCGTGAGGAGTTATGTGAAATTCCACATACCACCAGAAATGGAATGACATGTACTATCCATATAGAATACTATTACTTGAAAATATATCAAAACTCATACTATTATCTATAAAACAAACTTGGGTCCATTACCGAAACCTGGGTTCTCCCACTTTTCATGGCCATAACTCTCTAACTGTGAGGAGTTATGTGACATTCCACATACTACCAGAAATGAAATGACATTTAATATCCATATAGAATAGTATGACCTTCAAATATATTAAAACTCATACCATTATACATGAAAAAACTTTGGGTCCATTACCCAAACCTTTGTGTTAACAAAATTCGCTATCAGACTTTCTTCAAGGGTTGACATCAATGACAACCAACCTTAATCAACAATATCCCCCTTTTTCATTGATGGAAGCACTTTGATGCAATACTAAAATCATTTCATGCAAAATTGAAATCATATCACTCATGCTCCCCCTGGAACCATGCCTCTATCCTCTGCATCTATGTGACCATTTCTCCCCCTAGAATCATGCCTCTGTCCTCTGAATATGATAAATCTCTCCCTCCTTTTCATCAATGGAAAATTTATATTTCCATCCGAGGTTTCTCCCCCTAACTGAACTGTTTGATCTCCCAAACTAAATTGTCCACTTTATGGTGCTTCCTCGTATACATCTAAGACATATAAGATAAGCATTGAAAATCATTCATTTTGGAGTAGAAATAACTCTGAGTCTCTCGCGAAGGTACTCAAAGGGTTCTCGTGGAATAGGTTTTGTAATTATGTCTTCCACTTGTTCTTTTGTGCCCACATACTCATATCTGATGTTCTTTTCTGCAATGTATTCCCATAGAAAGTGATACTAGACTGGAATGTGCTTCATCTTGGAGTGCATCACCGGGATCTTTGAGATACTAATGGCGCTTGTATTATCACAATATATTAGAATGGGCTCATCAAACTCAACATATATATCTTTCAGAATTTGTTTCATCCATAGAACATGTGTACAACATGTTGTTGCTACAATATACTCTGCCTTGGTTGTAGATAAAGATATTGATGATTGTTTCTTGCTTAGCCATGATACTAAACACTCACCCAAGTAGAATGTTGCTCCACTGGTGCTTCATTGGGGGGTTTCCTTCCTATTTTATTAGGGACAACCTAATCTGCATCTGTGTAGGCAATAAGTGATAGATCTTTTCATTTTGGATACCATAATCCTCTTCGTGATTCCTTTGGTGCTGCTTGAAATCGTGCCACCTGTCCAACTGCCTGAATTACATCTGGTCTGGATGCTATCATATATAGTAGGCTACCAATCATTGACATGTATTTCCTCTTATTTGTAGACTTTGAATCATCATCTTTGCTCAACTTGCAACTGGTTTGCATGGGAGTGATAACTGGTTTGAAATATTCCATTCTGAACCTCTTTAGCATTTCTCTGATATACTTGGTTTGAGAAATAAAAATTCATTGGTTTCTTTGATGTATCTAAAGTCCCAGAAAGAAGGATAGTTCTCCAAGTAATGACATTTAAAATTTATTTTGCATATCATTTGCAAATTTTTGGCTTAACATGTCATCATCACTACCAAAAATAATATCATCAACATAAATTTCAATTAATAAAATACTATATTGACTTACCTTTATTTAGACGTTGTTGTCTACACTTCCTTTTCTGAACCCTGCATGTTGTAGATATTTATCCAGTCTAGAGTACCATGCTCTAGGAGCCTTTTTTAGACCATACAAGGCCTTCTTTAATTTACACACATAATCTGCATTCTCTGATAACTGAAATCCTTCTGGTTGTTCAATGTAGACTTCTTCTTCAAGTTCCCCATTCAAAAAAGTTGATTTTATGTCCATCTGATACACTTTAATATTTTTGGAGCATGCATAAGCTAAAAGCAATCGGATTTCTTCCATTCTAGAAACTGGGGCAAATGTCTCTTCAAAGCTGATCCTTTCAACCTGTGCATATTCTTTACATACCAATCTAGTTATGTTCCTTGTAACATGTACATATTACTTCAATTTATTCCTATAAACCCACTTTGTCCCGATCACATTCTTATCCTTTGGTCTTGGAACCAATTCCCAAGTGTCATTTTTATCTATTTGATCCAATTATTCATCCATGGCCTTATTCCAAAATTCATCCTTGCTGGCCTCTTCAAAACAGGTTGGTTCAATCGTAGATGTGAGTGCTAGGTGCGTTTGTTCTGGTGAATGCATTCTTCTTCTAGTCTCAACTCATGCATATTTGTTTCCGATAATATGATCTGAAGGATGATTCTTCTGTACTCGTCTGTTAGGTGTCTTTGGAGTCACTTGTTGAACTTGTTCTCATGCTTCTGTCAGATCCTCTTCATCTTCCCATTCTTTTTCATGTTTTGTTTCTTCTTTGTAAAGTTGTTCTGTTGATTCATTTTTCTTCTTCCTTTAATTCTTGTTTACCTGTTTCATCAATTGTTACGTTGATGCTTTCCACAAATTTGTTTAATCTCAGGTTGTAACACTTGTATGATTTTATTGTACTTGAGTAACCAACAAGTAATCCTTTGTCCACACGAGAATCAAACTTTCCCATTCTGCCATCTTCTCTTTTTATGTAGCATTTTTTTCCAAAAACTCTGAAGTGCTTCACATTTGCTGGTATTCCTTTCCAGAGCTTGTAGGGAGTTTTGTCAGTGTTGTTTCTAAGAATTACTTTGTTTTGAATGTGAACTATTGTATGCACTGCTTGTGTCCAAAAAATATCTGTCAATTTGGAATCCATTAGCATTGTTCAAGCCATTTCCTGTATTGTCTTGTTCTTTCTTTCAACTCCATTCTATTGAGATGCCCTAGAAACGACGAATTTCCTTTTTATTCCATGATTGTTGTAGTAGTCCGTAAATTCCTTTGAAGTGAAATCTCCTCCATTATCAGATCTCAAGAATTTGATTTTTAGATCCATTTAATTTTCAACCATTTCCTTGTATATCTTGAAGTTTTCAAAAGCTTCTGACTTATTCCTGAGAAAGGAAACTGCAGTCATTCTTGTATAATCATCAACTAATAACATAAATTATTTCTCACCTTTAAACCCTTTGTTGTAGTTGATCCAACTAGATCAGTATGCACAATTTCCAGTGGTCTTGTCGTTGAATATTCCTTTGATTTAAACATGGCCTTTGTTTGCTTTCCTTGTTGACAATGCTTGCATAAAGTGTTGGTTGGTTTTGTGATCTGGGGCATTTCTCTCACTGCTTCTCTTTTTTTGACTTTGACAAGGTTATCAAAATGTATGTGATCCATTCTTCTATGCCATAGCCAATGATTTTAGTTGAATCATCATTTCCGAAGGAGATTGATCCATCTCTTTCCTTTCTTAATGTAAGAAACATGTCTCTATCACATGTCATGTGTCTTGAACAACCACTGTCAACATACCAACCACGTTTCTTATGCTTATCTTGTAAAACGAGTGTGTATTCTTCATTGTTGTATTTATTATGCTTTCTTATCCATGTCCTTTTTTGAGGTTCTTGTCTGTGATTTTTGTTGTTCTATTGTGGTTCTCTAGGAGGGATTCTCATTCTGCAATCTTTGGCCATGTGTCCAAAGTTGTTACACTTGTAGCATTCCACTTCAGTTCTCAATGATTCAAACCTGTTGTAACTTCTTCTTTTTGTTTCACTAGGCCTTCTTGGATAACCATTTGGTGTATTACTTCCAAAGTTGTTTATTTTTTTGTTGTTAGCTCTGCAATTCACAGCTTTATGTCCAAAATTATTACATGCATAACATAAACCAAAAAAGATAGTTTGATACCTGGGATTTGAAGATATTTTGAAAGGAGGTGCTCTTATGAATCCTTCTTTTTCCTGGGACCTATATGTTTCTGTTGGTCATTGATTCTGAAATCTGAATCTTCTCGGTGGAGGAGTGTCCCAGTAATTTTCTCTGTAGACCCTCCTATCCCCTTTGATTGTTTTTGCACATATTTTTGGATATCTTTCTTGTTTTGTTGTTTTGTAGCTTAATCCCTTTTCTGTATGATTGTATCCAAGTCTAGACTTGTCATGATTAGGCATTTGACTGTTGATAATGTCATTCAAAACTTTTGAACTATTCTGCATATTTTTCTTTTGAATATCCTTTCTTAATGTGACAATCTCTGCTTCCAAATTTCCAATGATCGTGTCTCTTTCTTCTAGTTGTTCTTTGAGTGCTTCTTCAATTCTTTTATCTTCTTCAATTTGAACCTTCAAATTTTTGATCATGTCTTCTAATTCCCTAGTGTCTTTTTTCTTGTCTAGTTCTACTTGTAGCTTCTTGTTTTTCCTCTTTTCTCTTCTGATAACTTCTATGGCACTCATCAATTCCTCTTGGTAGTCAACTTTTGCCTCTTCAATTTCTTCTTCGGCTTCTTCATATTCTACTTCAGAGTCTTCTTTATCATATTCTTATACTGCCATGAATAGAACCCTTTTTGTCTCACTGTCACTGACTTCATCTTCATATGATGATGAGATGTCTTCTTTGGTGCATAAGCTTTTCTTGAAAAGTTTCTTTGTGGTTCTTTTGCCTTTATATGTTTGTCTGTTTTTTGAGTCACCTTCATCATTTCTCTTATGAGGAAATTTGTTATCAAAATGACCAATACCATCACAATTAAAACAAATTAAAGGAATCTTACCTCTATGTTGAAATATTGGTTGTTTCCATTGATTTCAACCTTAGTCATTGGTTTTGGACCGCAAGATTGATGAAGGTATTTGGGCATGAAGGACAATGTACATACATAAGAAAAACCTATGGATGGATAGTATACATCATGTTGTTTCTGGTGGTAGGTGGCATGTCACATGGATCCTCATGGTTAAAGATAAATGAATTTTTGAAGATGACAAAGTGAATTGAAGAAGGAAGTACATGTAGGCCCTGAAGATAATTAAAGAAAAGAATTACAAAATAAGAAAGTGTAAGGTCGGCCCTAATGTTAAAAGGAAGTGACATAAATGGTATAAATACATATCATTATACATTCATTTGAAACACAAGTCAAATTTTAGAGTAAATCAGAAGTAAAGAAGGCCGGATTTCAAGGGAGGATGAAGTCTTTTGGTGATGTGTTCTAAGGTATGTGATTTATAGGTCATCTTACCATTTTCGCTATAACTTTTTTTCTAGAACGATTTAGATGGTGAAATTTCTATGGTATTTATAAGACGTATCAAGGTACCTGTGGTAAAAGTTTCAGCTCTTGATTCGCTATAATTATGGATATACACTCTGTGGAAGATATGGTTTTTGACCAGTCCTAAAGCTAGTCAATAAACAGGTGTTTTGGGTAAAACAGTCATAAATTATTCATATAGAATCCAAATAAAGTGGGACCAATTTAATTGAAAATAGTACAAATTTTGGTTTCTTATGTACGAGTTTCAGAATCAGATGTTAAATATTGAGTGTGGGGCATTCTGTAGAAGTTCACTCTCCTGAATAAACCAAAATTGGATAAAGTCTACCATTCTTTCTATAACTTCTTTTTGGGGAGGATTCAAGGAGTGAAACTTGCAGGAGTTTCAAAGAATACATTGAGTAATATTATCTATAGGATCAAAGTATTCCAAGAATTGAAGAATTACAGAAGTTGAAGAATTCTCAAGAAGCATTACCAGGCTCTATGTGATGGTTGGTTGATGGCGATGATTTAATGTAAAGTTTTATTATCTCTCATATATTCTTGGGTGGAAGGAAGGGGAAAGGATGGAGAGGTAAAAACTCTCTTGATATTGCAGGATTGTATCTTCCTCTTGGAGGTTTATCCCTCCCTTTATATTTGGAAGTTGTAGCTACCTTTGGAAGTCATTACTTCCCCTAAACAATAACTATTGATTATTTCTCATATATTGTGCAAGGTGTATTGTGGTGTATTGTATTGGTGTAACTCTTATACTATTATTAATTTCTCATTGGATATAATTGAATGGTTTAAGTGTAAGTTGAAAATATTTTTAAATTGTACTTGATACTGATTCACCCCCCTCTCAGTATCAACAATTGGTATCAGAGTGAGTCACCTTTAGTATAGTTTAACCACTGGAAGGAAGATCCTAAGAAGAAATGGAAGACAAAATTTCAAATGGGATTCCACCATTTGATGGAAGAAATTTTGAATACTGGAGTAATATAATGGAAACTTACTTGAAATCTCTTGGGGTAGATGTTTGGTTCTCATTTGCTTCAAGATACAATGCTTTGAAGAAACCAAAGACTGCATCTCAGAAGGAAGCAAAAAGGAACAACAAATTGACAATAGATACCATCCTGAATGGATTGACAAATTCAGTGAAATCCAAGGTGGGATTATGTGCATCATCAAAATATATTTGGGACCAGCTGCAAGACCTTTATGCAAGGGAAGACGAAGAAGAAGAAGTTGAAGAAAATTATAACATCTCATATTTCAAAGAAGAAAATAGTGGTCAGTTCTTTTTCTTTAATTGTGAAGGAGTAGGACATGTTGAATTTGAATGTCCTCATCCAAGGATTGAAATAAATGACATTGAAGAAAAAAGTCCAATGAAGAAGACAAAAATCATGAAAAAAAATTTATTCAACAAGAAGATGAGAATCTTTAAAAATTGAAGCATGTTGAGATTGAAAATAGCAAGCTCAAAGACACACATAGAAAACTAAGAAGTGAATTGGGTAGTTGTGAAAAGACAGTTGTAAGCGTAAAGAAACAATTAGAAGACTTTGAGAAATTAAGAGAAGAAAACATTTCCTTGAAAACTCTACTCAAAGAAGAAAGAAGAATAGGAGAAGTAAGGAATGTCCAAATGATGAAGAAAGAAGAAGATTGTGAGAAACTTGAACAAGAAGTTGTCTCATTGAGGAAGAGCTTAAGAAACTCTCAAGTGCCAAAAGACTTAACACATATTGGATGAATGGGTGAAACTTCACACAAAGAAGATGCAAATACCGACAATAAGGTTGAAGAAAGAGCTACACAGACAGTTGATGAGAAGTGGACCAGGATACTAGAAAGAAGGAATAATTACAAAAGAGATGAATATCCAAGAAGACCTCCTACCTTCAGGAATCAAAGAAGCTTCAATCAGTATGAGGGAAACTACAAAAGAGTAGATCATGAAACTAGATGGACTACATCACAAAGAAGGCCAATTACTCCAAGGTATCAAAATTTATTTCTTGGTCATTGTTATACTTGCAAAACTTTTGGACATAAGGAAAGTAATTGCAGAATCAATGAAATGAACAAATACGCAAGAAACATGAATGGTGTAAATAGAAGATATGGAAATAATCGTGGATTTGTCAACATAAGTTATAATTCATTTTCCCCATTGATGGACAAAAATATTGTATGCTACAAATGTAATTATTTTGGTCACAAAGCATGAGATTGTATATATATGAATGAATATGTCCCTATGCCAACCACAATATGGAGAAGGAAAGAGATTCCAAACAATGAAGATTGTCGAATAGCATTAACTGTTGAAGAATGTAAAGAAGAAAATGAATGGTACATAGACAATGGATATTCTTCACACGTGATCGGGGATCAAGACAAATTCATCATCTTGAAGAGAAAGGATGGCAATGTTGCATTTGGAGATGACTCATCTGCCAAAATACTTGGAGAAGGTGTAGTAGAGCTTGGAAGAAAAAATGTAAAAGAAAAGAATGTCCTATTGGTTGAATACTTGAAGCATAATCTACTCAATGTTAGTAAAATGTGTGATCAAGGATACACTTTTACATTTGACTCCCGAAAATGTAAAATAAGAGGAAATAACTCAGGAAGATTGGTTGCAACTGCAACAAGAAGACCAAACAACATATACATCCTAGACATGAAGAAGAGAGAGAAGACAGAAGCCACAAAAAATTATTCCAAGGAAGAAAAATTCCCAAAGACCAAAAATAAGGATGAAGTATTATTAAGTGTCACATGTTCAGGGGGAGCAACCCCAAAGAAGAGAGTTACCTTTTGCCATTAAACTCAGGGGGAGAATCCCTACCCTTTTTGATTGATGTCAAAGGGGGAGAGAAATTGGAATCATGATGATAGGGGTAGAATGAGTGTTTCCATCAATGACAAAGGGGAAGATTGTTGAAATATTGGTTGTTGTTATTGATGTCAACCCTAGTCATTGGTTTTGGACCGCAAGATTGATGAAGGTATTTGGACATGAAGGAGAATGTACATGCAGAAACAAAACCTATGGATGGATAGTATATATCATGTTGTTTTCAGTGGTAGGTAGCACATCACGTGGATCCTCATGGTTGAGGAGAAATGAATTTTTGAAGATGAAAAAGTGAATTGAAGAAGGAAGTACATGTAGGCCCTGAAGATAATTAAAGAAAAGAATTACAAAATAAGAAAGTGTCAGGTCGGCCCTAATGTGAAAAGGAAGTGACATAAATGGTATAAATTCATATCATTATACATTCATTTGAAACAAAAGTCAAATTTTAGAGGAAATCAGAAGTAAAGAAGGCCGGATTTCAAGGGAGGATGAAGTATTTTGGTGATGTGTTCTAAGGTATGTGATTTACAGGTCATCTTACCATTTTCGCTATAAATTTTTTTCTAGAATGATTCAGATAGTGAAATTGATATGGTATTTAGAAGGCGTATCAATGTACCTGTGGTAAAATTTTCAGCTCTTGATTCGCTATAATTATGGATATACACTCTGTGGAAGATAGGGTTTTTTACCAGTCCTAATGCTAGTCAATAAATAGGTGTTCCGGGAAAAACAGTCATAACTTCTTCATAGAGAATCCAAATGAAGTGGGACTAATTTCATTGGAAAGAGTACAAACTTTGGTTTCTTTTGTGTGGGTTTCAGAATCAGATGTTAAATATTGATCATGGGGCATTCTGTATAAGGTCACTCTCCTGAATAAACCAGAATTGAATAAAGTCCACCATTCTTTCTATAACTTCTTTTTGGGGAGGATTCAAGGAGTGAAACTTGCAAGAGTTTTAAAGAATACATTGAGTAATATTATCTACAAGATTATATTATTCCAAGAATAGAATAATTACATAATTTGAAGAAGTCTCAAGAAGCATTATTAGGCTCTATGTGATGGTTGGTTGATGGTGATGATTTAATGTAAAGTTTTATTATCTCTCATATATTCTTGGGTGGAAGGAAGGGGCAAGGATGGAGAGGTAAACCCTCTCTTGATATTGTAGGACTGTATCTTCCTCTTGGAGGTTTATCCATCCTTTTATATTTGGAAGTTGTAGCTATCTTTGGAAGTCATTACTTCTCTTGAACAATAACTATTGATTATTTCTCATATATTGTGCATGGTGTATTGTGGTGTATTGGTATAACTCTTATACTATTGTTAATTTATCATTGGATATAATTGAAAGGTTTTTAAATTGTACTTGATATTGATTCACCCCCCTCTCAGTATCAACACTCTATACCTATTGTCGGTTCCCTTGTTCAGTATTCTGACAAAGTTGGCCATTTCTTCATCATCTTCTGAGATGTCACTATTGTTTCTATGTTATTTTTCTTGTTGCTTTCCATTTTTCTTTGATATTTTGGATGCTTTGAAGGCTGCTTATTTTACATCTGGATTTTCCTGTTCAGTTCTCATTTCATATGCTATGAAGATTCCATGTAGTTCGTCCAAGCTTATTGATTTTAGATCTGCTCTTTCTTCTAGTGTTGATATCTTAGGGTCAAATCTCATAGGAAGAGATCTTAGTACCGTTTGAACAATTACAGATTCTTGAATTTATTCTCACAATCCTATGATTGTGTTTATTGTTTCATCGACTCGTAATAAGTAAGCTACAATAGTCTCATCTTCCTTCATCTTTAGTTGTTCGAACTGAGCTCTGTAAGTTTGAAGCTTTTATTCTTTGACTTTTGAATCTCCTTCATAAATATTTTGAAGTTTCTCCCAAATCTCTTTAGAGGATTTACAATGTGCAACTTTGGTGAATATTGTTTCATGAAGACCATTCATAAGTGCATTTGTGGCTTTGGAATTATTCTGACCGAGTTTCACTGCTTTTTCATTTATTGGTGGAACTGCTGGTACTGTGTATTCATCTACAATTGATTGTCAAATTTCAAATCCATGTGCTTGTATATATGTCTTCATCCTTATGCTCCAAAATGCATACTTATGTCCATCAAACTGTGGTATTCCATTTTTATACAAGTTGTTTCTCTCCATGATCTACCTTTCAGTGGTTAAACTGATTTCTGAAGGAACCTGCTCTAATACCAATTTTTGGATTACTTAGAGGGGGGGTGAATCAGTAATAGAGAAATCTAATCCCTTTTAACCATATAATCCAAGTGTTATATCAATGTAGCATTGTCATCCAATAAATACAGAGAAAATAAGCAATGAACAAATGAACAATCATACACATACAAAGTACACCAGTGTTTTACGTGGAAACCCAAAGTGGGAGAAAACCACATAATGTTTTTTCTTATATGTCTTGAAGAATTACATTCATTGGAAGTACCAAATTCCTTTGTTTTCCAGCTACAACTGGAAGGAGGCTCCAACTCCCTAGTTTCTCAAGCTACAACCTGAGGGAAGCTCCAACTCCCCAATTTTCTAGCTACAACCATAAGGAGGCTACAAACCGATATGTTCTCTGGCTACAACCAGAAGGTGGCTACAACCACCTGTCCTTGCCCCATCCAATTGCCTTGATGTATAAGTAGAATGATGGAACCATTGTCACACAGACACTATGAGATATACTATTGTAAACCTGTACCACTGACCTGCAGCCAACTTGTACCAATAACCTGAACCATGCATCAACCATGCATCTACCTATACCTCAACTTGTAATCAAATTGTACCATAAACAAGTGCATCAATGATGCACCAACCTATACCTCAACCTGTAAACCTTCCTTAACTTTAACAACAAGAGACTAGCATTTTCATCAAACTTTACTTTAGTCTCACATGACTAGTTTTCGATTAGTCAACAACCCTAACTTGAAATAATCATAATTATGTACCTGTAATGAATAAAGATATGAAAATAGTACACAATGTTCATCAGTGTGTTTTATGAAATTCCTCCAGATGTCACTACTTGGAACCTCTCAGAAAATGATTTATAGCAAAAATGGCATACCTTATTGAATTATGGCTTATTCTAGAGAGCAACCTCGTAGAGTGTGCCCCATACAGAATATTTGTTGTGTGTTTTTGAAAATTTTACACTTCATACTACAGAATTTAATCTAATTGAAATATTTGGTCTTACTTAATTTGGATATTTTATGAATGAGTTATGACATTTTTACCCAAAACACTTGTTTTAGACTAGTTTCAGGACCAGCCACAAACCCTATTTTCCACGGAGTGTAACTCCAAAAATACAACGAACCACAAGGTGAAATTTTTACCATGGATACTTGGATATGTTTCCTCAATGGCCTATCAATTTAACACTCTGAATCATTACATAAAAAAATTTATTGCGAAAATGGTGATATGACCTGTAAATAACATACCTTAGAAAGTATCATCAAAAGAATTTATCCTCCCTTCAATTCCGGCCTTCTTTTCTTCACCTTCCCTCTGAAATTCATTTTAGATATACATTGGTTATCTCAGTCACCTATAGATATTAAATATTCTCAAGTGTGATTGAAATGAAAGAGTCTTTCCTCTTATTTATACTTTTATGTAGCTTCCTCAAGGGGTTATCATTTAACCATCTTAACCCACTTTCGTTAGTTTAGGGTTAACCCACTTCTAATTTATCCATTAAATTTATCATTTAAATAATTTATTTTGTATTCACTTTCAATTATAGTACACTCATCACTTTACTTTATTATTTACCTTCTAAAATCTCTTAAACCACTTTGACTACTTTGACCTTTTGGGGCTTCTAGATGACATATGAGGGTCCTCCAACTTCTTAATGCCATAACTCTCAAACCATGGGGAGTTATGTGACGTTCCACATACCACCAAAAATGGAATGGCATGTATTATCCATCTAGAATAGTATTATCTAAAAATATATCAAAACACATACCATTATCCATCAAACAAACTTGGGTCCATTACCCAAACCTAGGTTCTCCAACTTCTCATGGCCATAACTATCTAACTGTGAGGAGTTATGTGACGTTACACATAGCACCGGGAATGGAATGACATGCAATATACATATAGAATATTATTACCTTCAAATATATTAAAAATCATGCCATTATACATGAAACAACCTTAGGGTTTATTACCCAAACCTTTGTGCTACCGGAATTCGCTACTGGACTTTCTTCAAGGGTTGACATCAATGAAAACCAACCTTAATCAACAGTAATTACCAACAACATATGATAATGTCTCACTATGATAGGCCACGGGGTGGCCATGCTGAGTGAGAACTGCGTCCACAACATAGTTTGAGGCATCTATCTCAATCTCAAAGGGTTGTTGTAGGTTTGGTAATGAAAGTATTGGGACTAAGCACAAGCGTTACTTCAAATAATCAAAATATTGCTATTGGGATAGGCCCCACACAATTTTTTTATTACCACCACCCTTGGTTATTTGGATGAGGGCCCACGCAATATGGGAGAATCCCAACACAAACCTGTGATAGAAATTGGCAAGGCCTAAGAAGCTCTGAAGCTCAGTGAGTGTGGTTGGGGTTGGCCAGTCATAGATGACCTGGATCTTGGTTGGATCCACATGAACACCATGTTGATAAATGATCTAGCATAGTTATTGGACCCTATCCATGCCAAATGAGTATTTTTCCAAGTTGTCATATAGCTTGTGCTGCCGCAGGGTGTGCATAATCTGTTGAATATGTTGCAAGTGTTCCGCCTAAGTCTTGTTGTATATGAGGATTTCATCTAGATAAACCACTACAAAAAAATTGGTGAAAGGTCATGGGATATCTTCCATCATCCTCATGAACATTTCTAGATCATTTTTAACCCAAAGGGCATGAACAACCATTCAAAAATTACTTATTTTGACTTGAAGGAAGTATTCCATACATCTGTCTGCTCTATTGGAACCTAGTCGTAGCCAAACTTCAGATAAATCTTACTGAAGTATTTGACCTCCTTGAGATGATCAAGGAGATCGTTTATTTGGGAAATCAAGTATCAGTTCCTGACTGTGATTTTATTTAGGTCCCAGTAATCGATCTAAAGTCATCAGGTCCTGTATTTCTTCTGCAGCAACACGATTGGGCTCCCAAAAGGAAATGAGATGGGATGGATGTGCCCCTTGTGGAGTAGTTCTTGGATCTTTCACTTGATATCCTGATTCTCTAATAGAGAGCAGTGGTAGACTAGCCCATTGGGAAGCGGTGCACTGGGGGTTAGATCAATGGGATGCTTGACCTGACAATGCAGAGGTTCCCTGGTTGGTGAGGAGAAGATATATTTTTATTCTTCCATGACCTTATCAACTTGATTTTGCTGTGTGGAGAGGTCAATTGTAGAGGCCCTGGATGTGGCTGCAATATTTCACTCACTCTAAGAGAGAATCATGAAGAAGACAAACTTGTCGGTCTGAGAGATGACCTTTATGCATTGCTTGGAAGAGATCAAGGAAATAACACTAGGTGGGACTGCCTTGGGTATCCTATACAATTTTATGTCCAAAGTAATAATAACACTGCGAGGCCTAGACTCATATACAACATGATGTTTCCATAAATAAGTTTGGCCCAAAATAACATCACAAACTTCGAGAGGAGAAACATCACACAATACCTCGTCTTTGAAGGGCTTGATGTTGTATGACAGGAAACACTGTTGGTTGATGTGAAGATAGCTTCCTTGGCGGAGCCATCCAATTGTGTAGGGTTGCAGGTGTGGCATTGTCGGCAAGGCTAGCCGCTTGATGACCTATGTTGAGATGATGTTCTTCTCACTACCTCTATCAAAGATGAAGCAAAACAAAGTTCCTTTCACCCACATCTGTGAATAAAATATGTGCTTGCCTTCCTTTGGCTCGTCTGATTCACCGGGCTGGATATTGGTGGTAGAAATGGTGGCACCGGGTTCCATGTCAAGGATTTGTCTCTCCCTTTCTAGTTTTGAGTTAGAATCAAAACCTGCATCTGATTCAAAGGCTTTCACCTCAGCCACCAACGACTACTTTGAGAGGCAATCAACAATCTTATGCCAGGGGATCTTATGGAAGTCACACCACTTCCCAGTATCTTTCTTAATATTTTTGGTGTCCTTCTTTGCTTGCATCTTAGATTGGTTTCCATGAGGTTTTCCACATTTTCTCTACCCTTTTTTATGTGGGTTGGGGCTGCCCTTTCCTTTCTTTTTCCATGAGGGGTTCCCAGGACCAAATTTCCGCATCTTTTGTTTAATTTTTTGCTCGATTTTGATGACATATCGATAGGCCGCAACCAAGGATGAGATGTCCAGAAAATCCATTTCGGCATGGATGTATATATCCATACCACTGCGATACTTGAGCACCAAATGTCTCTCATAATCTTTGATACCCAACTTGGTGCACAAGGTATGGAAGATATTTGTGAACTTTGGCACTTCTTGGTCTCTTTCCTACCACAGTGTGGTCCATTTTGTATACAGGTCATCATAACTTCTAACAAGGTAGTATTGTTCCTTGATAGCATCCCTGAAGGACATTGAGGTGACCGCGTGTTATCCACAATTTTGGTCATCGAGATGATGTCATGATAATGTCATGATGATGGAAAATCAAGATCTTCACTAAGGACATTTTCCTGAGGAAAGTTACACTTGTCTGTTTCTAGAAATCACATTTTAAAGAGAGTTCGCAGGCTGCCTATATACTTGCCTGCGAGAATGCCTGATTCTCGCAGGCTGCATTAAGCTGGAGTGTGAGAAGTTCGCACTGTACCTCATTGCAGGGTGCGAACATGTTCTTAAAGAGGAAAAAGATAAAAATCTCGAACCTTCTAGAAGGAAATCTTCTAGAAGGATGAGTTGGCTTCAAATGGTTGTTCAAGTACTGGCATTCTAGATATCTTGGGATCATTTTCTATCCAAGTAAATAATCTATCTTCTCCTATATATTGAGGAGATTGCTCATGGAAAAGGTTATAAGCAAACTAGCAAGAGATTGATTGGAGAATTAGTGCAAGACTGTATGGAGGACTGATGCTACAGCAGCTAGAGACAACTACAAGGTCATTAAAGGTGGTTGATTTTCTTCATGCATGAGCAAGTGTGTGTGTAAGAGCTAAGAGCCATCGAAAGGAGACCTATGACATCAAGGCTCAGGTTGTAAGTTTCACTTTCAATTAATGCAATACAGTAATATGTCCCTTTCCCATAAAGATGATGTCACTTTATTACATAATTCCTTGATCATATGTATAGACTAGCTATTGAATATATTAATCTGCCTTTACTTCGATTGGTTTGTACTGTTGTGATATGGACGGTGCAATAGAACTGGAGCAAAGCTTGGAACAAAAGAGATATAAGGAAAGCGTTCATAAGGTATGTCCATTATCCTTACTTCTTAGTTCATTCAATAGGCTAGATCTAGGGAAAGTGTATTATTTTGTCCTGTTTTGTTCTAGATCCAGGTGGATCTAGGGAGATCGGTTTGTGTCCGCACTCACGGATTTATCCTGAAACACCGTGACTATAAATAATGAGGGTTCCTCTATTTCCTTTTTCTCACAGAAAGTCTTCCACTAATATTTGACATGGGGAACAACTTTGAGGAGCACAAAAGTAATATTTTCTCTATTCGAAAAGTTATGGACAGAAAAATACCCTTCTAGCAGATTCAACCATTTTTCTACAACATCTATGTTTATCTAACCTTCAAATATAGGAATATCAAAGTTGATTTGTACCTTGAAGGGGGCGACGCCTCCGCTCAAGGAAGATGCATCACCAGTTGGTAGTTACAAAAAAATTTGCGCAAAACTATCCATCATCTCATTCCTCTATTGTGTGAGGGATTCCTTGAGAAACATTTTGAAAGGATATCCTATCTCATGGTATTTATTTTATCCCTCCATGAGAGGTCTCTTGTGCATGTGATCAATTTTATCCTCAAGAGAAACAATCTCGAGACCCAATTCTTTGTACCCTGGCCTTGTTGGTGACATGCATTAAGAACGACAAGGAGAAGATCGCTCTAATACCATTGATCTGGATTTTATAAGCATAATGAAATGAATACATATTATTATTCTTATCACAAAAACACAAGGAATAAAAACAGAGATACAATAAAGTTGGCTTCTATTCAATAAGGAAATATGTTGAAACTATAAAATGCAGACTGAAAATAAGCTTGCTAGCATGGTGGTGGCTTATCTATAAGAAGAGATGTGATGGTTGCGCTCATTCGCAAGAAAATGGTTACAATGATACTCTCCAAGCCTTTTTAAAAAAAAGAATGAATGCCAAAACCATAGACATCCAAAAATCTAACCCTAGGAGATGAAGTGCCAAAAATCACATGGGCCCCGTTGGAGTAAGTTAGTACATCAACTTCTCGGGGTTGTAAATTTTGCATAAGATATTTGTTTTAGGTGCACGATAGCCCATTGGAAAGGTATATTTGAGGAATACACACGTTTCCTTCACACTCTGACTAAATTCTATAATGTGACTATGGAGATCCCTAAAAATGTTGTTTATGGGCTCAAAATGGTCCCGAAAGTTCGAAACCCAAAAACTAGAAAAAAAATTCCAAACTGGAAAACTACCAAAATGAGCCATTTGGAATAGGTGGGAGGCTAATGAAATCCATATGGATCATTTAGAGGTTAGAATATTAATATTTTCTTTTTGAAAAGTTTGCATTTTAGAAGTTTAAAAAAGCCAATTTTCACTTATAGATCGTAGTTTCTCTCATTCTTGCACAATGTTCTAATAACTCTTAATTTTATATTTCGTGTGATTGAAAATCATGAGTTTCACATCCATTTCCCTGAGTAATCGCAACCACTTAAAATAAATTCTTAAATTTAAAATCTATCAGACTTTTTGTTTAAGGTACAACAAGTAGTTTAGGATTTAGGGCCTTGGATTAGGTGTGAAGAGGAAACTCTCCAAGGCCACTTAAATAAACATAAAGAGTCTGATATAGGGAGTGAAAAAGTCCAGTTTCATAAAAGTTGTCTGAGACCCCGCTCTAAAACAAAGGCTAAACATGAGGTCACATAAGGAAACACTGCAGATATAACCCCTCCAAGGTCAGACCGAATGTAGTGGGGATCGTATATTGAGGGTCATTCTTGGAATAATTGTTGACTGCATTTGACTACGGATATTCTTAGGCCTCAAATCCATTTGAGATCCTTAGTTGTCTTCTAGGACATTTTCCTTCGGTACCCTTGAAAGGCTTCAGACTTAGCTATCCTTCTCATTATGATCAGCCCGACTACCGATTGTACCCACCCAGTGGTTGACTGCTAGCTGGAAACTTACACAAGGTGACTGTGGGGGGAATACTATGGTACCTAGGGCATACATTGAGACATGCTTTGTAGAGAATGCCCAGAGGGTGTTTCCATGTTCTATTTACACTTGCATCGGTAAGTTTCTCTAGTGTTAGTTGGCGTAACTTCTCTTACTACCACTCTTTTGTTTGCTTGTGATTTCTTTAGATTTTTTTTTGTAGCGTGTGCTATATGATTCCTATAGTATTTAATTAAAGTGTTGGTTTTTCATTCCACAAGGTGGATGAACAAAAAATCCTCCATTCATGTAGGTTGTAAGGCCTCCCACCAATAACTGTGGATCCACCTCTACCTCCACTTAGGATAAGGTTGGATCAAGAAGGTTCTTTCGAGACTATTAGGCCACAAGAAATTGTGCACGAGATGGTCCCAATAAGAAACACTACTGCACTAGAGGAGGTTCATATTTCAGACCTCGAAGCTGAAATATTTGGTAGGTCTTCCAATCCTCTAGTAACTGAACTCTTTGCGCCTCTTCTAGTCCAAATAGTCCCTCCTGAGGTGACTAAACCTGGTCGACATCTAGTTAGGTGGCTAGCTATGGAAGTAAATGATGTCGCTTCTACCAGGAGTCCTCATACTCCCATCTTGACTGTAGGTGGAGGGGGGCATCATGCCTCCTCCTCCTAATAAGAATGCTTCTAGTAAAAAACCTACTACTTGTGGCATTGGCATGGTCTCTATTATGACTAGAACCACTGTTCATACTACAAATTTCTAGAACACGTCTGACGCTCCTGTTTTTATGGGATGTTGGGTTTTGACTCAAATTTGACCTTAACCTAATCCACATTACCAACCAATAGTCTAGGACAAGGGAGTTATAGTACTCCCTTGCAAGGATCCTTTGGGTGCGCTTTTGCTCCTTTTAATTTAGTTCCTTACAGTGGAGGTCACATCGCTCCTCTGCCCCCCTCGCTTAGTGGTGATTTCCAACAACCTTCTGAGCCCTTTGAAAGTTCTAGTATTTTTAGTGGAGGGTGTCCAGGGACCTAGTCCTATACGACTCTCATTAGGTCGAAGTTGTTCTCATTGTTTGGTGATTTTGTAAATAACTCTTTCTCTTCGTCGATGTTTTCGTTAGGGGGCAACCACTTTAACCAACCTCACACGATGCAAGGTTTTGTATCCTCACAAGGGATGATGGTAGGAGCTTCCTCCTTCCAAGGTCTTGGGAATCCCAAGTAATTTTTTTTTCCTTTGCAAGGGATGTCATTCAGGGGAAACCCCTCCTACACCCAATGGAACCATGGGCATGGGTCAGCCCCTATACTAGGGGGATCGGTTGGGGGAAACCCCAACCAAGGTTTTTATAATACCATGCATGGGTCAATTCCTATGCAAGGTATGTCATCGAACTTGTAAAATACATCATCAATGCAGACGAGTATGCAAGTTCCATTTTCTGGCCAAGCAAACCCTTGTTTCTCCCAAAAATTTGGCTAGCAAGAAAAATTTCCTAGGAAAACTAGTGCTAGTCAATATCCAGGTTCGTCTTTTCATTCTCCACCACAACCTATACTTTTGTTTCTAGCAATGCTTCATTGGCCATACTTGTTGAGATTTTTGAAAGATCCAATTTGTCATGATCCTCTATGGCCTCCAATGCCAATGAATTTGACCTTGGATATTTTGAAATTTGAAGGCAAGCTTGAGAAAGATCTAGGAGATCATGTCACAACATTCCACTTATGGTTCCCCCTGAACTCGTTGAATGATGACTCCATAAAGTTGTGTTTGTTTCAATGCACTCTCATAGGGAGTGTTGCAAAATGGTATATCAAGTTCAATGGCTCAAAGTATTCTTACTTTAATGACCTAGTGATGGTTTTTTAAAACCATTTATAGTTTTTAGTAAGATACGAAGCCAATACTGAATTACTGGACAACTTTTTGCAGATGAAGGAAACCCATATCTCGAATCAAATATGGGAATGGTGTCATCGAAAAAGTTTGATTAAAGTAAAGGTCCCTCCTGCATTATTTCTTGAGTGGTTTCTTAAGTCTTTGGTACCTTAATTTTCCAAGGACATCGCAACTTCAGGGGTGTTTTCAAAACAAGAGGCGATTATGAGAGGTCAACAGCTAGAGTTGATTTATGCTTAGTCTGACATGATTTATGAGATCCTTCCTGATGCACTATGATCAACTCTTGACTCAACCAAGCAAAATCCTAGACCTCATGCCGACGTCATTGTAGGCTCAACGCAGAAGAATTCCATAGATTCATTGTCTAGTCAAATCCAATAGTTATCAATACAACAAATTGTGGCTAGCCAAATTCCTAATGCAACTACCTCCACTACCCCCACATTAGAAGTACATACTGTGAAAACAAAAAAAACCCAAGGATAACCAGCAGTCTGAGGGAAATAAAAAAGGAAAGGGTAAGAAGGGTAAGGAAGGAAATGAAAAAACAAATTCTAGTAATGTTGGTGAGGGAAAAAAGAAAGCTAATTTCCCTTGTAAGATTTTAAAGGATGAACACCTTACTCATCAATTCTCTCAGATCGAGGAAGACCAAAATTTTGTTGACACAACAACTTGTTATGTTAACCAACCCTTTTCCATAGGGGAAATTTTTGACTCAAGGCTACTCATCCACTAATGTGCCTGGGGGTAGGCAAGGTGCTCCCACACAGTTTTCGGGATCCAAAAATGTCTACATGATGAAGGAGGATGCAAACCTCTAGACTAGGGAATATGATAATGGAACCCCCAAATATGTTGATAAAGGTAAGGAAGATCTAGACCCATTGGATCCTCTTCCAATTGAGAAACCAATGGGAGAGGCCATCACTCACATCCCCAAAAATACTTTGTTGTAGAATATTTGGCGCAAACTACTTGTGTTGTGTATGTTTTGGAAGTCCTCCAAAGTTGTCCATCACGGAGAAATGCCTTGTTGTTTTCTTTGGGTGCCTCCAAACCTAGTAGCTTGGGAAGTATTGTTTTTTACCCTTCCAATATGAAATGGTGTTTACCCTATCATGTTGCTTTTCAAATAGTAGTGGCTTACCCCAAGAAATCTCAAAATTGGATCATTTTTCGCACGGTGGTAGACAAGGGGGAGTAAATTGTGTCATTTCACTACCTTGTTGGAAGGATATCATTCAACCTGAGTTATATTTGTCTCCTATTTTGTTAACTAAATTTTACGGATGCTCTTTCAACCACATGGCATAATTCCCTCCTTCCCCATCCAGTTGGAGGGTAAAACTGTGTGTGTATAGGTTGAAGTGGTTGATGTGCCTCTTGACTTTTTTGTTAGAGAGGATTTGGAATTATGGAATGACGATGGTGGTATCCTTGGTTTTCCAAGAAATTTTCTTTCCTCACGAAGGTAGGATATTTATTGTTGACCAGTTGTCCTTCTCTTGTCCTAACTCTTCATCAGGGGAATCTATGGTCCTGATGATTAACAATATGCAACAAGGTACTGTCAACTTAGGTGTTGGTTTATTTCCATCCTTGTTGGGAACTTTCAATTTCCCTCCACCTTCGAATAACGTCAAGTATATTTCGGCTATCTCTAATTAGCCTAAATCTACAATTTTACAAGTTGCTTCATTTTGAACAAGTTATTTTGATGTTCCGTGGAAGTTACCTTCCCCGTCAACTTTTATGGAAGGGATGGGGAATCCTAGCACGGCCATTCCCTTATCCACAACCGAGGTTGTGTACAACATTTTCCATCAAGTCTCAACCAACTTTGATCTGGCTCCCCCTCAAGAGTTGGATGTTGTGTTGGAGACTATTTGGGATCAATACTCCCTCGCTTCTCACGATTATTTGGACTCTTTATTACCCTATGATGAGGTGATTCTAGAGGAAATGATAGGTCATGATATCTCTTGGGATGATCTTCATCATAGATCATATTTTTTACCGGATCTTAGAAGAGTAGAGGCAGGAGAGTTCAATACGACTGTTAAAGGAGATGTCCCTTGTCCATTTAACCCTTTGGAAAATCATGGGGTTTATGTTGAAGGTAACATGTCATGTATATCTGAAATGATTCCAATCAACATCTCCAAAATTCCTGGCATCATAGAAAATGTTTTCATCGGGGAAGATTGTTCTCCTAACGAGGTGCATATTTACACTAAGTTGTTTAAGGAGTTCCATGAGGTTTTTTCTTGGTATTATGAGGAAATGTCGGGCATTGAACCTCAGATTGTGGAACATGAAATTAGAACTTACCCTGATGCCAAGCCTTTCCAGCAAAAGCTTCACCTGATCAATCCTTGGAAAGCGACGACTATTAAGGCTGAGGTAGAGAAATTGATTAAAGTGAGTTTCATCTACCCAGTCCAGTTAATTGAATGGGTCTCAAATCTCATTCCAGTTGAAAAAATAAAGGCACAATTCGAGTGTGCATGGAATTTTGATATTTGAATAAGGCATGTCCAAAGGATAACTTTACTACACCCTTCATTGATAAGATCATCGATGAATATGTGAGTTGTGAAATTTTCTCCTTTATGGATGGTTTTCCTAGGTATAATCAGATTCAAATCTGGCTCGAGGATCAACATAAGATGAATTTTATATGTCCTTGGGGTACCTTCACGTACAATAAAATTCCTTTTAGCCTTAAAAATGGTGGAGCCACTTTCCAACGGTCCATTTTGTTTTATTTCCATGACCTCAAACATATAGTCCAATCATATCTAGATTATCTTGTGTCATGTTCTCACAAGAGAAATCATCATCCTAAACATCTTCGACTTATCTTTGAAAGGTGTCGCTACTACTGGATTCGTTTAAATCGAAATAAGTGTAATATTTGTGTTATTTCGGGACGTTTGTTCGATTTCATTGTATCCAACAGAGGAATAATGGTTGACCCTCTCAAGGTTGAGACGATAGTTCAATTGCCTCCCCCGCACACGATACGACAACTTCAAAGTCTCCAAGGTATGAAAACTTTTTTAAGATGATTTGTTGCCAAATATGTCAATATTACAAAAGGTTTTGATGTGGTTATTGAAAAAGGGGTCCCTTTTTATCAGGATGAAGTACCTCAACGTTCTTTTGATGTGCTGAAAAATGCCCTTATTTCCACCCCTCTACTCAGCTCGCCTGATCATGCCAAGGAATTCTTTTTATATATGGCTATAACAGATTCCACTATCGATATGGTATTTTAACAACAAGATGACATGATCCAAGAGAATGTTATCTACTATCTTAGCTGAGGTTTAGTCAAACCGAAACTCAACTACACCCACGTTGAGAAGTTGGCTCTAGAAGCAGTCCATGTCATCCAAAGGTTCTGTCATTATATATTGTTGCGTAAAATCACCATAGTGGCCATCATCAATCCATTCCAATATGTTTTGACATGACGCATCGTAGGCAGGAAGACAAGTTGGTGGATAGTCATTCTTCAATAATTTGACTTGGATTTTGTTTCGATGAAATATAAGAAATCTTTGGTTTTCACAGAACTAATCTCAGAACTTCCAGTTGACAGTGGAAATGATTCGCATGAATATATGTTTTTCAATGAGGATTTTTTCCTTATTGCATCCTCTAATCCCTAGTATGGAGATATACTTGTGTATCTCATACTCTGAAGTATCCTCCCTCTGCCTCTCATGATGAGTGTCAACAGATACGTCATCAAGCACACAACTAGCTTATCATCGATGACACTTTGTATCGTCAAGGAGTGGATTGCATCCTCCGTCGTTGTCTTACTCACAAGGAAGCATATCTTGTTCTAAACGACTGCCACACTGGAGCATGTGGTGGTAAATTTTCTGGGTTGGCCACAACTCAGAAAATTCACTGTGTTGGGTACTTATGGCCCTCGTTGTTTAAATATTGTATTGAAGCAGTCAAGAGGTTCCACCTGTGTCAGATATTCTCTCGGAAGATGTGGGCACATCCTTCTCCCGTATTTTCTTTAATTGATGTTGGCCCCTTCACTAATTGGGAGATTGATTTCACTACTTGTCACCCCACTTCTTCTAGGGGGCATCATTACATCATTGTGGCCGTAGAATACTTCACCAAGTGGCTCGATGCCATGCAAACATTTAGTAATGATGGTGAAACAACAACACTTTTTGTTTTTAACCAAATCCTCTCTAGGTTCATTATTCTGAAATATATTTTCCCATACCATGGCAGTCACTTTCAGAATAAATTGATGACTGAGTTAACATCAAAGCTGGGTTTTAAAAAAGATCATTCTTCACCCTATTATCCACAGGAGAATGGTCAAGTAGAGGTCGTTAATAAGTCTCTTAAAACCATTCTTCAAAGGACAATAAATTCAACCATATCGAATTGGAATTTGATGTTGTACTCTGCACTTTGGGCCTACCGAACCTCCGTCAAGATTGCTATGGGTTTTTCACCTTTCCAACTCATTTATGGGGTGGAGGAAGTATTTCCTATTGAGTTCCAAATTCCATCTCTCAAGTTGGTAGTGTAATTATTACCTGACACAACTAACCTTAAAGAGCATCTTGTTCACCTTAACCAACTCGATGAGCAGCATTAGGATGCAGCCTTAGCTAATGAGGCTCACAAAAGGTGTGTTAAGTGTTAGTGTGATCTTATGATCCAACGTAGGGTTTTCTTAGAAGGCGATCTTGTCTTGGTATATGATCAAGACAAAGATCCCTTGGGGGCAAGAAACTTTAAACCTATGCGGTATGGATCGTTCATCATAAAGAAAGTTTTGGAAAAGGGCGCTTATGAATTGGTTGACTTCAAAGGTAATGCATTGCCTGAGCCTAGAAATGGGATCTACTTAAAGAAATATTATGCTTAGGTTGGTCACCTAAGTGTGGATTCTTGTAATTAATGTATATATCTATGTAGATATGTTAGTATCTTTTTGTCTTACATATGTGTAGTTGATCGTGTCTTTGTTAATGTTTATGCCATTATTATAGTTCTTTGCATTTCATAAGATAAGAGCATAATAAGAACAAGATCACTGAGAAATACACATCCACAATAGACACAGCATTTATCCTGGGAAACCCTCTAGGGGAAGAAAACCCAGCAAAAACTTCCTTATCATAAATAGATTATACAAAGTTCAAGAGATAACTCAACCAATACAGAAAGTCCTCCTCCAAGAGATGCACCACCCTTCTTCTCCTCTCTCCAACTTGAATTGCAGCTTGCCTTATAAGAGAATGAGCAAGTGAAGTGTGTGTTAGAAGTGAGGTGCTAGCCTCTTATTTATATCAATCTGGCACGTGTGAAGAGTCACCATCTGGCAGGGCTGACCTCTCACACTGGGTGGGTAAACCCACCTTTAATTAAATCTGGCCCTTTCATTATAACTGTTGGGGTCGACTTCTTATTTTGCACATTGTAATTGTCCGATGACCAATCCGCAAAAGGGGATTTGGTCCTTATACAATTACCGACATGATTAATCCTCAATGGGGATTAATCCAATAACAATAATAATAATAATAACATGATTAATCCACAATGGGGATTTAA
>ML783926.1:381975-397410 GCA_009831015.1 Picea engelmannii | reverse complement strand
TATACGGCCATACCAAGCTCTGGGAGCTTGCTTCAATCCGTATAAGGCTTTCTTCAATCGACAGACATGAGACTTCCTGTCTTCAACCTCAAATCCTTGGGGTTGCTCTATATACACTTCCTCTTCAATGACACTATTCAGAAGAGTTGTCTTCACATCCATCTGGTGCAGCTTCCATTTCATTTTGGTAGCAAGAGCTATAATGGTTCTGATCGAAGTGTATCTGGCCACAAGAGAAAATGTCTCTTCATAGTCGATTCCTTCCTTCTGGGAAAAGCCACGAGCAAAAAATCTTTCTTTATATTTCTTAATACTTCCATCAACAGCATGTTTTATCTTGAATAGCCATTTTGATGATACCACATCCTTACTCTTTGGTCTGGGAACAATTTCCCATACATCATTCTTTATTATGGATTGGTATTCCTCTGTCATGGCATCTTCCCATTCCTTCTTCTGGATGGCCTCTTCAAAACCTGTAGGTTCTTCATCAAGAAGATTGCACATCAAATCCGTGTAACTAGATAATGACTTTGGTTTCTTCACTTGTCTCGTGGTTCCTTCTGGAACACCATACTTTTCTCCATCTTGAATAAGCTCTCTTTCCCAAGCAGACGTTCTTTTATGGGAGAAGGTCATCTGAGGAGGTTTTGGAACTTCTGCTATATCATGATCTTCAAGAGTTTCCTCATCAGGGGAAGCTATGACTTCCCTTACAGGTTCTGCAGCTCTGGGAACTTCCCTCGCGGATTCTGTCATCCTGGGATTTACAGGTTCCTCTTCACATACCTCTTCAAGATGGCATCTTCTCAATTTCTTGAGTGTAGCTTCTTCATCAAATGTCACGTCCCTATTGATCTCAATATGGCGGTGACCTCACAGTATCCCACAAATATTCCCTTCTTTCCGAAGGGCTCCAATTTGTTCCTTTTCTCTTTCGGTATATGAACAAACACTGGACAGCCAAATATTTTGAGATGGCTTACCTCTAGCTTCTTTCTGATGAACATCTCTTCTGGTGTCTTGAACCCAAGTGCACTATGGGATAGTCTATTCTGCAAATAAACAGCTGCCATAGCTGCTTCTGCCCTTAAGCACATAGGAAGATCTTGATCTTCACAGCTACCAGCATGGTTCTGTTCTTCCGTTTAGCTACACCGTTTTGTTGGAGATATTGATCCCAACATCTTTGCAGATATTCACGAATTCTTTTGAGGTATATTTTCCTCCATTATCTGACCTGAGTATCTTAATCTTCCTTACTGAAGGGTTCTCTTATCAAGTTTTTCAATTCCTTGATCTTGTTGAACACTTACGAGAATAATCATTAATGAATGATACATAGTATACATACCCATTAATGGAGGATGATGGAATTGGGCCACATACATCTGAATGAATGAGTTCTAGGACTCCTTCTGCCTTGTTGTCCCTCTTTGAAAACAGGTTCTTGATGTTCTTCCCTTGCGCACATCCATTGCATATGTCTTCATGATCACCTTTCTGTTCTGGTAAACCTGTGACAGCTTTGCATATGTATGGTAGCACCTTGTATTTGATGTGATCTAATCTTTTAGAGTTCACATGGATTCTTCAATAGCATGGGTCATGGCAGCTTCTGAGTGACCCACCTTCTTCTTTTCCACTGATGATTGCTTCATTTATGATCTCTCCTTCAGCATGTTGCCTTCTGCAACCTTCGCTATAGCTTCCTCATGTGACCGGGAGCAAGGTCAACAAAACAACAAGCAAGAATAATATCCTTCTTGATAGTATAAAGCAATAGCACGAGCAATCATCACAGTAGCTCCTTTAGAGCTTATTACTTATAATTTAGCAAAGATTAAAGGTAAGGAATACAATACGAAATGGGGTCAACACTCTCTTAGTGTTGTGACCAAGCATTCTTCAATGGCAATCTGAAACTAACACACGAGGTTTCTCCTAGAGGAGGTGTTAGTCATATCAAACAAAGTATTCTCACATGTTATCAAGTATAATACTTTACGACGATTGGTATCTCAACTAAATTCATTAGCTTGTCATGTGTACCTTTGAATCTTGATTAATCAAACCTGGAGTCTTATCCTCAAGTGTGAGTGCTTGCTTTTCTTCCAGGTCTCCTTCACTCAAGTGATGAGTGCTTTCTTCAACCTATTTTATGTACCAAGACAATATGCTAACTTGACAGAAGGTTAGGTTAGAGAACAAGCTTTATGATCATCTTTTTAATCCTTCTAATGATTTGATCATAGCTTCAACATGCAACACTGATCAAGATAATTTCATAACAAATAGATGCATATTAGAATAATCACACCTGGATTGCATCATTCCTCTGAATGTGTTGGATCTTAAGATCCTTCTGGATCTATGGCAAAAGATCCCTTCTCCTGCAAATACTCTTTAGGGTTTAACCATTAAACATATGTAAGTACATACCTCTAATATCATTTGCAGGTAGTGGCTCCATCTGGTAGCAACGATAATCATTACGAAAAACTTCAAGGGTGATTGCAACTGGTTCTACAGCTGCAACTGCAACTGGTACTGCAACTGCAACTGCAACTGCAACTTAGGGTTTTATGAGGAAACCCTAATTTTTCAAACTTCAAATTTTGAAATTTTGATCCAGGGGATAGATGCACTGGGCTGATCCGAGTTAGCTGGTGCAGTCAGAATTTTGAAAATCCAACTTTTACCCCTTCAAATCTGCTCTGCGGATTTTATGGAATGGTGCTTCTGGTGCTTCTGGTGCTTCTGGTACTCTGGTACTTCTGGTACTTCTGGTACTCTGGTTTTCTGGTTTTCTGGTACTTTGTGAAACTAGGATTTCACTTTTCGGGAGATCTATCCACTGAAAAAGTGCGCTCTAAGTGCCAAAATGATCCTTGGGGGAGGGCGCAACTTTCTAGGGTGATAGGGAGCTGAAAACTCTCACTTTTTCAAAACTCTAATTTTGGGGTCCAGTAACAGTGACGTTTTTCCTCTTGCAGATTGTGCTTTCTTCAGGATGGCTTTGATACCATGTTAATGTTTATGCCATTATTATAGTTCTTTGCATTTCATAAGATAAGAGCATAATAAGAACAAGATCACTGAGAAATACACATCCACAATAGACACAACATTTATCCTGGGAAACCCTCTAGGGGAAGAAAACCCAGCAAAAAATTCCTTATCATAAATAGCTTATACAAAGTTCAAGAGATAACTCAACCAATATAGAAAGTCCTCCTCCAAGAGATGCGCCACCCTTCTTCTCCTCTCTCCAACTTGAATTGCAGCTCGCCTCATAAGAGAATGAGCAAGTGAAGTGTGTCTTAGAAGTGAGGTGTTAGCCTCTTATTTATATCAATCTGGCACATGTGAAGAGTCACCATCTGGTAGGGCTGACCTCTCACACTGGGTGGGTAAACCCACCTTTAATTAAATCTGGCCCTTTCATTATAACTGTTGGGGTCGACTTCTTATTCTACACATTGTAATTGTCCGATGACCAATCCGCAAAAGGGGATTTAGTCCTTATACAATTACCAACATGATTAATCCTCAATGGGGATTAATCCAATAACAATAATAATAATAATAACATGATTAATCCACAATGGGGATTTAATCCAATAACAAAATAATAAGAATGCTCTTCGCAGTTACATTATTTCAACAGTCTCTACGTTGTGGCATATGCCAAGGGAATTCAAAGTCTATGTTGGATTCATAAACAGTGTCAATCAACACACTCAGAGGCTTTCTTTCACAGTTTGGGTTATCTTTACTCCCATTGGCCAGTTGGTGTCCTTTGGAGGTGCTTTCCTTGGTGAAGCAACCAATAATGTTGTTGAGTATAACATTGTGATCGAGTTACTACATGACGCTTTGTCACATGGTATTTCTTATCTCCAGGTTCACTTAAATGCTCAACTGGTAGTGTCACTGTTAAACAGGGTGTATCGTGTCTACGGTCCCACTTTGCACTGAAGATTCCTTAGGGTACGCCTCCTAGAACATTATTTTGATTACATTATATATGTTCATGTTCCTAGGTGCTCTAATCAATTAACTAATTCATTAGCTAATTATGTTTTTGATTGGCACTTGTCACATACATGAATTAAAAGCATACATCAACATATACATATAAATGGAAATAGACTTGTACAAAGATATTTAATCCATAAGGAAATATGAATGTATGTATACATATATATATATATATATATATATATATATATATATATATATATATATATATATATATATCGTGTCAAAAATAATGTCATGAGTACAATATGTGGGCCATAAGCCTCAAATATAGTCAATATGCATCACTGGTTTTAATCCCTCAATACATAAGAGAATACAAAATAAATTTCCCTCAGCACGCATAATGTCGAGTGCTAAGTCTAAGGTCTAGGCCTATTGGCCCTGTTGTAATGCACTATGACGTTCGCAAGATACCAGAATAACTAGACCCAAGCCTTGGGAAATCCTACAATGTCTGACTGCATGGATAGAGGTATATCCTCAACCTCTACCATCGACACGACACGGGTGAGGGTTGTCAGGTACCTCTCTACCCATCTCAGTACTCTCTCAGCCTCTCCAGCTAGTGGCCTTCCTGTTGTTGCCGGTTTGGCGTCTTCTCGAGGAAGACACCTAGTCCTGGAAAAATCGACTAGTTGTACTAGTCCCACATCTGTACATAAAAAATTAATATGTTAGTACTATGGAATTACCATAAAAATGATAATATTTAAAACTAAAAAATGAAATAATTTAAAATATAATAATAATGTGTGTGTATCTCTCTATTCTCCTCGCCAGGGATCATAGGCATATCAGAGTCCCTCGGGAAATCGATCCTCGTGTATGGTTAATCCTCAATAGCATGGATTTGACATGACCATTAGTCAAAAAAATTATCAATGAATGCCTCATGCACTCCCCCTACTCCCTATCGAGACATCAAAGAAGCCCATTTGTAGAGTGTTGGATAGGAGGAAATATGTCCTCGTACTATCTCCCATGGGCTAAGGCTTGCACTCTTTCAAAGAAGAATGTGCATAATATGGTCCCAAACCCAAATTTCTTCTTCTTTCTTCTCTTGCAGTTGGTCAACTATTTTTCCATACAAGTGAGCATCATGGTGCTTTATTCAAATATCGTAGCTTGTAAAAAATGCGTTGCACAATGCATTTGGGCACGTGAGGCCTAGTGAAGTGTTTTCGACCCTGTAATCCTCCCAATCATATACAACACTACTCGTAGGATAAGACTTTATATCTTCTATATTGGCAATTGAGATCCTACTTTCTTAGTGCCATCCTCGCATTACATGCCAATATATTCCTCTATGTTGTGTGGTCCTAGAGAGAAAGTCCTCAAGTTAACCGATTCACCCCTCCTGGAGAGATCGATCAAGAAGTATATATCCTCGGTGGTGGTTATCAATGATTGGCCCTCTGGAATGAAAACCTCTGTGTTTGGGTTCCAATACTCTTATGGTGATTTAATAATCTGGTTTGTGCCCTCGTGAATGGGTAGCGAAAGAACTTCCACATTCCACACTGCTTTACTGTGGCAATGGCCGCAAGATCCTCTTCGACCAATATATATAGTTCATTATGCTCTCTCTCTCTCTCCAATGGACATATATCCTGATGCATGAAAAACTTTGGAGGTTAGTTCCTTTTGTTTTTAAACATTTTAGGACATGTACGTGGGATGTTTTTAAGACAGTCACGTATGTACTCATGAAAATTTTTTCTCATCTCACGTGCATATGTGTGTTGATTATGAACAACATGCATACACATAGTCCCGATAAGTGTTTTAGGGTTTGCATCGCCTAGACAAATGTTAAAGCATAAATTAATGAATTAAAATGTTTGAGAAGCATAAGAGTACTTACTTGGTTCAATTTGGAAGTTGTTTGGTCCACTATATCTCCATGAATTGACATTTGAAGGAATAGGGTTTTTTTTCTCTTTTTGGCTATTTTCCAAATTGAAATGGTTAAAATAAGTTGTCTACCTCCATTTGTAGACGTTTTTGGCTCCTTTTGCCCCAGTTTGGTCCTCTTTTTTCCTATTTTTGTCTTAGTGGGTGTTTTGGTTTCTTTTGGGGGGATCTTTGGGTCGTTCTTATGAACTTTTTCTCTTGGTTTGGTACTTCTATGTGATGGGTTACACTCATATCATCCTGTGGTAAAGTTGTATTTTCGACACTTTTATATAGGTTAGGTTCTCATCACCCTACATATTACATTTTTTTTATTATTTCTTCTTTTCCATAGGATCTATCCCACCCAGGTGTGACACAAAACATTCTATGCTACTTTAGAAGTGTCGTAGTTAGGTGGTAGAGCCTCCCTCTACATGGATGCTCTGGGTAGATCGTTTGCTACATTTTTGCATCCATGTTGTGAGTCTTCCATAGGCTTGGGAGTCCCTTTAGTCTCTTCATGACTTTGTAATGAAGCCTCATTCTTCTTCTTAGTCATCATTCTTGGAATTTTCCACGAGAATCCCCTAGAGCATGGTTTTTTTCCTTTCAAGCTCGCTTAACCATGAAAGTGACATTTGGAGAGAGATTATTTATCCTTTTCAGCATCGCATAGATTACATATGAAAAGGAGCAATCTTGGAGTCTCATTTAAGCTCTTTTCAGACTCCCTAAAATTGAAAATATTGTCGAGTGATCTTGTTGTCCTTCATGCTTGTCAAATTAAAATTTGAAGTCACATTTATCTGGTGATAGTTTACCCCTTTTGGGTCCAGATGGCTAATTGACAAAAAAGGTATGCCCTAGGAGATATGGTTCACTAGGAGAGTTTCCTCAAGTATAAGTTTACCCCTTTTTTGGGCCCGAGGAACTAAATTTATGAAAAAGGACCATTCTCCTTGGTTTTGGTTTATCTCTTTTTTGGGCCTTGGAGATTATTTACAAAAAAGGACAACCCTGAAGTCTTCTTTAATCCCTTTTTAGACTCCCTAAATAGGTAAATATCATCGAGTGACCTTATTTATTTTACACGCGTTAATTGGTCTCGAAAGAACATCTATTTGGCATAAGTTTACCCTTTTTCCAACCAATAGATTAACTAGGAAAAAGGAATACCTCAGGGGATGCGTCCCGTCGGGTGATTTTTCTTAGGTATTAGTTTATCCCTTTTTCGGACCTAGGAAACTAAATTTATAAAAAAGGAACTATATTTCTCCTTGGTATAAATTTAAACCTTTTTCAGACCTCGAAGGCTCAACTTACGAAAAAGGTGCACCTCGAGTGATTTGTCTCACCAGGAGAGTATTCCCTAGTATCGTTTTACCCTTTTTCGGGCTTGGGGATATAAATGTATGAAAAACAACACTTTGGAATTTTCATTTAGTGTTTATTAGACTCTCTAAAAATGAAAAACCTTCGAGCTTACCTTCTCTGGGCTCGTAAAACTTTACATGGAAGGAGTCTCAATGTGTCATTCCGTAATTGCAGTGCATGTCACATCCGTGTGTCTTTGGCCTAATGTTGAATTCATGTTGCAATTACTAACCTTTAGAGCATTCCTTAGGTGCAAGCCTTGTAGCATTTTTTCCCCTTTCTATCTAACACCTTGACACTTGGAGGAATTTTCCCAAGTGTCCTTATCCTGCACATGTCTCCTTGCACTGAACATCAGTATGTTCCATGTGCTTGGAACCAGTTTTCTTTCCCATGAAACTCATTCCTCCTTTGTAACGTAACATTCTTTTATTATTTTTCAAGCTCGTTAAATATTTGAAAAAGACAAAAAAATCAAATATCACAAAAAGAGGGGATGGGAAACACATTCAATTTTATTGGAAATAAGATAGTCGCCCTTGGACAAAGCACATCCTTCCATATATTCTGCAAGCACTGTGATCTAGTATGAACTTAGGAAGTTGTTCTCATTACATAAAGTTGTGTTCTCCTCTATTTGGTTACTCTTCCAAACATATGGAGAGTTTGTGGTGCCTCATGTGCCACAAACTTATGTCAATATTATTCTTCCTAAGTTTCATCATTTGTCGTGATTTTGTTCAAGGTAAGTCTTCCAACCTGAGTCGACCATTCCAAAATTAGTCTCTTGACCTTCATGATTTGGCCATCCCAAGAATCCAGTCAAGTTCATATTCGAAATAAACAAAGTTCGATACATGTTGTTCAAGTTCCTCTAGTCTTTCCATGATGATTCATTGAAGACCTCGAGGTAGTGAGTCCTACACTCCTATTATACTCCTACTTGATTTTGAATACCTTGAAGATATTGCTCGATTTATGATGCTGCCATCTTCAACTACAGTCATTGATGCATCTTGAGGATGTATATCACATTGTATTTGTATCTCTTCGGATGATTTTGAGATTTAGCTCCACTATGTATTATTCACGGCTACGATATTTATAGACACTCATATTTGTCTTGTATTCATGATTACTATATATGACATGGATATGCAATGTACTTGATTGGTAGCCATGTTTAGCTTATCCTGAGCATGGGTATACCCTCCTCAAAGAGATGATAATTATTTTGTAGATGACATACTCGTGAATACTCATCTTGGGCTCACTTCACTTTGTGCCTTCCCACTATATAACGATGTTGTAATGTATTTTGTCCATCAGTTTCTCTTTTGACCTCACATATTAGGGGACATATGTTATAGCCCAAAAATGTCACATATATGCATCCAAGACATTGGCCCATCCATTTACACACCTTCCCAATATTTTTGTTGAGGATTCCTTTAAAAAACAACTTTTTGAAAAGTATACACGTCCTGGTTCACTAGCAACACGTGTACACACGCACTCTACATGCCTGTCAGCTTGCGTTTACTCTCAAAAAATGAAAAAAAAAATATAAAATTTCACGTATTTCGGAAGAGTTTATGGGCTATGAAGGGTTTCCTAACCATTTCCCCCCCTAAAGCCCTTCCCCAAACTGAATTACCATATTTTTCTCATATCAAAAGGGCTCTAGGGGGGTCATTTAATCATATGAACAAGGAGGCAAGAAAACTCCGCCAAAATCTATTCCCTCTCATATCCCAAGTTTTGCATCTTGCTCTGAGATATATCCTCAGCTTTCCCTTCCATCCATTATCCCTATAGAACCCATCCTTTACCCCATATTGACATGTTGTTGGTGAGAATCCTATGTGGGATTGGTTCACTTGGATTCATGATAGAGGAGCCCGAACTTGGTTCAGGGAGTGGTGTTAGAAAGAAAAGGTTGTAACCTTTTATCTTGTTTATGAATAAAAAAGATTATGTTTGTCCCAAAAATTTGTGTGTATATATTCTTATATATTTGATCATATACATCTATATTTAGTCTTTTAAGTGATTACTAGAGATTGTATATGTTGTTGTGTTGTGTTCTTGGTCTGTTGTATGTCAACTTTGGGAGGAGATCTATGATCTAAGAGGCAACATCAAGTGGAATATTTATGCATCAACTTGAAGGATTCAAGGTGCTCTTCTTAACCTTCTCTTCCCTCTCTCTTATAACTTAGTCTAGATTGTTTTGGAGTATATTAGCAATAATTCAGTCTTTTATGGGTTTATCACTCTACATGTTCCTTAAACCTAGTTTAGGGGGAATTTTCCTCATAGCAGAGATATTTTTCAATTTCAACGTCAAAATTTAGGCATTATTAATAATGTAATCCTCGAGATTAAGAGGGAGTGTTAGTAGTTGTAATTTTAGTAATATCTATGTTTACTTGTAGTTAGTTTTTTGAAACCATTTGTTTGTTACTTCAGTTACTAACCGTAACTGTCCAATGTATGTTATTTAATACATGCAATAAGAGATATGTGTGAGCGTTCATTATTCAATATCTTTGTGTATTAGTTTTTCTCTATTGTTTTCACTAGCTTGGCGGATGGACATAAATTGATCAATGTTTTATAAGGGCCTTTGCAACTTGTTCATTGAGTTCTTCTTTCATAATTTTATTGTAGAAATACAGTCATATTCTCAACAAATATTTACAAGCTGGTAGATTTCACATTTGTAGATTTAAAAGAAAAGCTTATATTTTGTTGGTATCAACTTGACTGAAGAGATATACAAGATACATTTTAGCATAGTGAAATTGATGATTATGGTGCTAAATGAAATTCTAAGGATGTATCCACCAACCACCTCGATGGTAAGAAAGACATACAAAAGTATCAAGCTCAAATTCTCGCTTGCATTTCTCACTAGAAGCAAACATGTTCAATAGCAGATAAAATACAAGATGAGTAAAGAGGGCCACCCGAAGTTGTTTTTCAGTCATGGAAAGCACAGGAGTAATATACCATATTTTTTATGTAAATTTAAAGATGATTTGGTTTACTAAAGTTAATATTTTAAAAACTTGACAAGTGGAAAAGTTGTTGGAATTGATTAATTATTTCACCGATTTCTGGATTTTTGAAGGGTCACCACCACCTTGAATTTGTGACCGCTGAAATTTTGAAAAGTCACCACTGCCACATTGTTTTATCTTTGACTGATTGGAGTGGCAAAGGGGCACCACTTTCAAAGGATTGATCCATCAAATGCTGAAGGGACAACATCGTCATACTCAAATTAATTTTTAATTAGTATTTTTTTGTCTAGCTATGTAACTAATTAAGATTAGAAGGGTTAATCTCATGTGTGTGTGTGATTCAAGAGTTAATAGAGAGCAATTTTTTAGAGTGTTAACAATGGATTTTATGATCAGTTTATGTTTGAATTTGACTTTGTAAACTCATGTTAATTGTTCAATTTTTAATATTGTTCCAGAGTGCTCTGTTTTTAATGATTTTGAAGTAGCATATTTTTTAATTTTATTAGAAGCATTTTTGTTGTAGCTATCTTATAGAGCAGATTTCTATGTTGTTCTGTTGTAGGGAGTGAGATTTTTGAAGTTGTTCTGAGGTTTTAGTTATCTTTTTTTTACTTCATTGTATTTGTGTAATATTCTTTTTTTTGTTGTTACTCGTGTAATACATCCCTGCAACCTTCAGTGTGGTATCAGAGTGAGTAATATTTCTTGTTCTTCACTGTAATTGAGTAAAATTATTTGGAATCTTTCGAGCTTCCTTTCACACTCGTTAAAAGGTCAGAAAGGGCATATTTCGAGCGATAGTTTAACCCTTTTTCGGTCTCGTTGGACTACTGTACGAAAAAGGAACTGAGAGAGTTCTCTTTTAAGTGTTTTTCCAAACTCTATAATCCCAAAAAACCTTCGAGTTTTCTGTCTTTGGACTCGTTAAAACACACATCAACAGGCCCATATGGGAACGAACCCTTACTTCTTCTGGTTCTTTAAACAAAGGAAGAGGGACTTACCAAAGGTGAGTTATATTGAGCATGTGTTATCCTCCTCGAGCTCATTAAATCAAAAAGAGGTACTCATCTATCTGGATGGGGGGGAAATTGAAAGGAGCAAGCCAAGCAGTCTCTTGAGAACATCATCCAACACTTCTTATAGTCACCCTTGAACACAACACTTTGTCGCTTTGCACATATCATAATCTATTGAACCTCTACACTGAGCCAATCCTCTGAGTTCCTTTCGCTCCTTTGGGTAACCCAACGCAAGACACAGTATCCATTGCATAGTTTTGGTCCATGTCATGTTTTGTTGTTGTGCCTCAGTGTTCAAGTGAAGTATCTGCCTCGAGAGTCAGCCATCCCAAGTATCTTGCCTCAAAACCTGTGTCAGTCCATGTCCATTTGATCTGCCAATCACATCTCCATGTTCATTTCGTGTCGTTGATGGGGGATACATCAAGGCCCTCCCTCAACGAGTCTATTCCTGTCGACTCCAACACATTATCTGAGAATCAGACTTAGAAACCAGTTAGTACTTTGGGACTTGCATGCCTCAATGGCAGGCCTCCTCACATTCGACAGTAGGTTTACATCATTGACCTCTGATCGAATGATTCCACGGGTGTTCGACTTCATCTCATCTATTCACATTTGCTGGAATGTACTAGGGTACCTTGGGATTCATTGAAATTAATGGTGATCTCCCTCGCACTTGTTAACGGTTCACACCATTGACCGGTAATCAAGTGGTTTCTGCCATGTTCGATGTCAATACATCTATTTGCATGATCAGATCTGTACCATATTGGGATTGGTAAGAAGACCCTGGGTTGAGCGATCACTTTGATATATGCTTTGCCCAGGTTGCAAAGGAATTTCTATTGGACAAAGAACACATACACTGTAACATAGATCCACTTTGTATTGGTCGTGGATATGTCTTGTCATCTCGTAGATCCACTGTGTATTCTTCGTGGCTACGATCATTCTGAGTCATTAGAGTATAGATCCACATTGTATCTTCGGTGACTATACATTTTTATCAATACAATTATGGATCCGCAGTGTATTTTATGGCGGCCATATCCTGCTAAGTCTTGATCACTCAAGCATAGGTATGTCTGCCTTGGGTTTTGAATTATATCATGATACTTGTTGGATGTTTGTGTGCAGCTTCTGTTAGGTTCTCCGAGTCTATACCCTTGCTTGGATGTCTACAAAGTATTTCAGTTATCAGTTGACATCTTCTAACTTCATACTTTGGGGGGCAATCTGTTACACGTCAAAATTACTCAGCTGGATAAGTGTCGCATGTTCCTCTCAATTGTCGTAAGTGTCGCATCTTTCTTACAACTTTCGCAAGTGTCGCAAGTTGGTTACAAGTGTCGCAAATGATGTTCGAACATACTGCCATGTCGACAACACTAAGGAGACACTTATATCATCTCATATGCTTGATTTGAAGAAGGAGAATTGGTTTACTGAAGACAAATAACTCTTGACACCTGAAGAGAGTTCTGAAACAAAGGTTTTGAGTAGGAGTGCTCCCCTATATCAGCCCTAGAAGCGCTGGCGCTCCCCTACAAGGCTTCAGGGAGCGTTATAACACTCCCCTGCCCCCTCTGAAGGAGTGCTGCTCACCTTGAAAGCACTGGCACTCTCCTAAATCTTACCAGGGAGCGCTACAGCGCTCTGATGCCCCTTCTAAGGGAGCGTTGCCTAATCTGAGGCAGTAGTTGGCCCATTGAGGAGAATAAGGGGAGGATCTTTTGAGATTAGGAGGCAGTTGTATCTGAATTCTTGGTTTCATCAAGAGATCCCTAATCTAAGGAGAAGGTTCCCAACTTGTTCTAAAGATAACTCAAGAGGTTAAGCTCCTCTTAACCTATATAAACAAGCTCTAAGATGGTGGAAAGGGGGAAGAACTACTGATATGAAACTTATGATCTTGGAGGAAACACACAGTCAGCCAAAGGAGAGTGATCAATGAAGCTGTTTTTATCCAGGTTGTGGATCTTTCAGGCAAGGGTTAGATGAAGGGGACTTGACGAAGTTGTCACATCTGCATCTATGATTGTAAGTACTGTTTTCATTATTCTCATTAATATGACACGCTTGGCCTGTTTCTTTCTAGTTTTTTTCTAATGTCACATGAACTTATCATTAGTTGATAGATCTGTTTTCAAGCTAATATCAATAGAGTAGGAAGTGGTTGTATCATGTTTGTCTGCAGAACTCAGCGAGGAGCAAAGGATTGGAACGCAACTCAGAGCGTGCAGGGACAAATGTCGATAAGAAGGTACTTCTGTCATCCTTCCTTCTCATGTGTTAGTTTAGATAGATTTGAAAGGAAGTTAGTGTCCACGTTAATCATTTTCTATCTAGAGTTAGGGTCAAGCTCTTAGAGGCGATCTACTTATCCGCAGGGAGATTTTCCTACAACAGAAACTGGCGATTCCACTGGGGAGATAGCCTCAAATCGAAACTTCTTGTTTTGATTTCTCCTCATTGACCTAGTTCCATCCCTTGATTTTTTAAGACCTGGTTCACTCCTCTTTTGATTGGTTTCATGAGCTGATTGGCTCCTTACCTTATCACACTCAGCATAATTGTCGGAATTGAATAGCAATTTTTTTATTTTTTGACATTTCTGGGGTTTTTAGACCCTGGTGCCCCTGTCCTAGTGTTAACAGAGTGCCAACGCTCCCCATAGCTTTGCACAAAGCACTATAATGCTCCTTGCCTTTGGCAACAGAGCGCCATCCCTCTTTGGCCCAAAAAACCTTCCAGAATTGCTTTGTCAAGGTTTTGCCTCTGTGTCTCCTCTGTTGAGTGACCTTGTGAGTCAAGGTTTCTTCCCTTTCAGCCTTGACATCTGTCTTTTTTGAAGAATAAACATCTTACTGGTTGGATTTTGTAGCCTTCTTCACTATTTTTATTGAGTTTTTTCTATTGAGTGAAGTTTGAAACCCATGCATTGTTTTCCTCAAATACCCTACAGACCTCTTTATCTCTACAAACCCTGGTGAAGGTCATCAAAGACCTACAGACCTCTTTATCTCGATTTCAGTCAAGATCATTGTTCTTCAACTTTTTCTTTTGGGTGTGAAGTTTTTTTTTCTCTTTGATTGTCTCTTTTCTTTCACTTTTCGTTTTGATTGCAACGAAAGGGTGTATTGTTTGTATGAATTTTTCTTGTGCTAGTTTGATTTTCATTCATACAAGAAAGATAATTAGCAAGACAAGCATTGTGTTGAATTGATCATCATTCATATGCAAACAATAAAAGACATCTTTATGATTGATTGTGCATATTAGAAGGCATTTAAAATTTTTAGCATTACGTCAGGATTTGATTGAGAAAAAGAATCATTTTAGGACACTCTGTATTTGTGCTTGTTAGTGAAAAGAACTTTCTCTCTCCCTTAGATAGATGTTCATCGAAAACAAATGACTTCTTATCATATTCAATGCATTCTTTGGGTATGAGTCATAATCCCATTTGTTTCACTTCCATGCACCCCTTTGCGTAAAGAACAACCATAAAATCAATGCTAATTAAAAGTTATTTAGAACTTTTTCTTTTCTAGGATCCTCCACCAACAATAGACTAGGCTTAGTACTTTGGATTAGGGTTGTGAGCATAACTCTCCAAAGTTTTCTAAAAAAACACTAGCATCCTGAGTTAGGGAGAGTCAAATCCAGTTATCATATAAGTTTTCCTGGGATCCCCCTCTCACACAAGGGTTATGCACGAGGTCGCATTCGGGTGAGCTACAGGGACTAACCCTCTGTGGTTTAACTGATTGTGGTGGTCAGATCGTATTATGGGGATCACTTTGAGGTAAATCCACAATTTCTGTGTGGAATCCTTTTAGTTGGTTTTGGGCTTGATACCTTGCCCGTACATTCAGATCGAACTGTCAATTGTTCCTGCCCAGGGGCTGACTACGAATTGGTAACCTTAGTGGCCATAATATTTAGGGTCTTACACAAGGTGACGGTGACAGGAAGTCTCACTGTACCTGGAGCAGACATTGGTCAAACTCACTCGGGCTCCTTGGAGGGTAAATCCACAATTACTGCGTGGAATC
>ML783926.1:321976-381925 GCA_009831015.1 Picea engelmannii | reverse complement strand
CTGAGTCTTCCAGGACTCACTATTGGATTACCAGTTTGGTTGTTCCCCACTCCGGTGATCTCGAATCCTCCCAATGTTTCAGTTGCACCTAATACTTTGGATGTCAATACACCACCCACACATCAACCTCATGTCAACTTTTCGCCTTCTTCACCCATTAAGTCTCCTTCCATTTCTCCTTCTTCGCCTAGTGAAAGCTCCAAAGCAAGTAACTAGGTTGATCAGAAGAAGAAGAAACAAAAAGAGAAGAAGAAGAAGAGCCCGAAAAGGACCAAGGCCCCAACAACATCAGATGTTGGCTCTAAGAAATCGGTTACTATTGATAGTATTGGGAGTGTTGATGAGATCAACAAGATTAAAGGGAAGAATCCAAAACCCAAATTCCCTTGCATTATTTGTAAGGGTGACCACTTTCTTAGGGATTGCCCCGGTCTTACCCAGGTCTTAGAAATTTGGTCCTCCACATCATCAACCTCTGTCGGTCATGTCGATGATACCCCGTCAACCAGTGATGTTCTGGTTGGTAAGAAGAAGAAAACTGTCAAGTTCCCTTGCATGTTATGTAAAGGTAATCATTACTCTCACCTTTGTCCTCGCATTGACGAGGCTTCTTCTCTTTTGGAAAAACTTCAACTTCCAAAAGGTTATCATAAGTTTTCCTTCGACCCATCATTGGTTGATGGACTGGTCAATCTGGTTCCATCCCCGGTCAGTTCAGTTGATCAGGTGGTCAATCTAGTTTCCTCCTCGATTGAACCATGAACCCAAGTAGCTAATCCAGTTCTGTCATCAATCATCCCCGCTCTTCATCAAAAGAGTGACACCAAAGTGGTCGTTATCTGTTCATCCTCGGTCAATCCCACTCTCCCGTTAGAGAGTGACACCAAAGCGGTCGACCCGATTCCACCCATCGACCCCATTCTTCCCTTGGAGAATGAAACTCAAGTGGTCGATCTAGTTTTTCCATCGGTCGACCCCATTCCTCCATTAAGGAATGTCAAAGTGACTGATCCAGTCCCTTCCTCGGTCAGTCCCACTCTTCCTCTAAAGAGTGCTAAGGTGGTCTATCCAAGTCCACCATTGGTTGATCCGATCCAATCATCGGTCAATCCTACCCTCCTTCTAGAGAGTAAACCCGATACTGCCCATGTTTTTCTTGTTAATACAGACTCTACCATGCCTGGGGCCATTCCTCCTTCTCCTACGAAACCCCCTCCAAGTAATGAAGCCATCCTTTTTTATTGGGGTGTGCTAATTGGACCTCATCTTCCCTCTCACATTCCTTTCCAGATTACAATACAGGTTCGTGGTCGGAGCGTTCCTCAAACGCTAATAGATGAAGGTGCATTCGTTAGTATTTTGTCTTCTATTGCTTGGTACACTTTGGGTTATCCACAGCTTGCACCGGTTACACAGAATCTGTTAGCTTTTAACAGAAGAACTAGTCAACCTTTAGGGACCCTTCCTTAGTTTCCTGTAACTTTGGGAGGGAAAATTGTCTTTATCGATGTCATGGTAGTCCAAGACCCCTTGGATTTCTCTTTACTCCTTGGGAGGGATTATGTCTATGATATGAAAGCTCTTGTATCCACCCTTTTCCGTGTGATATCTTTCCCTCACAATGGAAGAATTGTGACTATTGATCAACTTTCATTCATTGGCCCCGACTGGGTTACCTCCCTAAGTGGTTCTTATATGCAGATAGTATCACCCCCGCCGCATGTCAATTATGTGGCGTTGTCTCCCATGACCTCAACTTCTGATGATTTGGATCCAGTAGTTGACATGGTGATCTCTTCGATAAGGTTATTGGAGCTCGATCTCCTTCCTCTTGTCACGACCCTCGACATGTGTTCCTTCCATAGTGATTCTCTTCCATCCGATGAAGATCTCTTGGAATCCATGACCGAGTTTTTTCCCTTGACATGGTAACCTTCCAGAGCATTATCCTTTTGGAAGCCATGATCAAGAAGCAATCACGAGCATAGTTTCTCTTCTCCGTGGCAAGCTCGTTAAAAAATGAAACAAAGACCCTGAGCATAGTTTTCTTCTCTGTAGCAAGCTCGTTAAAAAATGAAACAGAAATCTGGGGATCGAACCTGGAACCTTGAGCATAGTTCTTTTCATGTGTCAAGCTCATTAAAAAATGAAACAATCACCTCTCCCTTCAAGTTGAGTCTTTCACCAGATCTTGTAGATGTCGAGTCGAGTATTTCGTTATGTCTCATTTTTGTACCTTCATTTCATCCACCTGTATCCTTTTTCTCCATCTAGCACAGAAATTGGTGACAACCTCAAAGTCAGTGGATGAATTGAAGCTTGGGGGGCATGTCTCCAGCCTTTGATGATCATTCTGGAGATAAGCCACTAGCTTTCAAGCTGGGGGCATACAGAGCTTAGTCTTTGCTCTTTCCCGTGCTCGTAAATACATGAGAATGCAACCAGGTAAACTTTTATCTCTTTTTCGGACCCGTATGAATACGAACACATGAAAAAGGAACCCCTCTGGAGTCTCCTTTAAACCCTTTTCAGACTCTCTAAATATGAAAATATTGTCGAGTGATCTTTCTTCCTTTCACACTCGTTAAAAGGTCATAAAGGGCATCTTTTGAGTGATAGTTTAACCCTTTTTCGGTCTCGTTGGACTACTATACGAAAAAGGAATTGAGAGAGTTCTCTTTTAAGTGTTTTTCCAAACTCTATAATCCCGAAAAACCTTCGAGTTTTCTATCTTTGGACTCGTTAAAACACACATCGATAGGCCCATATGGGAATGAACCCTTACTTCTTTCGGTTCATTAAACAAAGGAAGAGGGACTTACCGAAGGTGAGTTATATCGAGCACGTGTTATCCTCCTCGAGCTCATTAAATCAAAAAGAGGTACTCATATATCTGGATGGGGGAAAAATTGAAAGGAGCAAGCCAAGCCGTCTCTTGAGAACATCATCCAACACTTCTTAGAGTCGCCCTTGAACACGGCACTTTGTCACTTTGCACATATCATAATCTGCTGAACCTCTGAACTGAGCCAATCCTCCGAGTTCCTTTCGCTCCTTTGGGTCACCCAACACAAGTCATAGTATCCATTGCATAGTTTTGGTCCATGTCATGTTTTTTTGTTGTGCCTCAGTGTTCAAGGGAAGTATCCGCCTCGAGAGTCAGCCATCCCAAGTATCTTGCCTCAAAACATGTGTCAGTCCATGTCCATTTGATCTGCCAATCACATCTCCATGTCCGTTTCATGTCGTTGAAGGGGATACATCAAGGCCCTCCCTTACCGAGTCTATTCCTGTCGACTCCAACACATTATCCGAGAATTAGACTTAGAAACCAGTTAGTACTTTGGGACCTACATGCCTCAATGGCAGGCCTCCTCACATTCAACAGTAGGTTTACATCATTGACCTCTAATCAAATGATTCCACGGCTGTTCAACTTCATCTCATCTATTCACATTCGCTGGAATGTACTAGGGTACCTTGGGAATCATTGACATTAATGGTGATCTCCCGTGCACTTGTTAACGGTTCACACCATTGACCGGTAATCAAGTGGTTTCTGCCATGTTCGATGTCAAGACATCTATTCGCATGATCAGATCCGTACCATATTGGGATTGGTAAGAAAACCCTGGGTTGAGTGATCACTTTGATATATGCTTTGCCCAGACTGCGAAGGAATTTCTATTGGACAAAGAACACATACACTGTAACATAGATCCACTTTGTATTGGTCATGGCTATGTCTTGTCATCTCGTAGATCCACTGTGTATTCTTCGTGGCTACGATCAGTCTGAGTCATCAGAGTATAGATCCACATTATATCTTCGGTGGCTATACCTTTTTATCAATACAATTATGGATCCGCAGTGTATTTTATGGCGTCCATATCCTGCTAAGTCTTGATCACCCAAGCATAGGTATGCCTACCTTGGGTTTTGAATTATATCATGATACTTGTTGGATGTTTGTGTGCAACTTCTGTCAAGTTCTTCGAGTCTATACCCTTTCTTGGACGTCTACAAAGTATTTCAGTTATTAGTTGACATCTTCTAACTTCATACTTTGGGGGGCAATCTGTTACACGTCAAAATTACTCAGTTGGATAAGTGTCGCATGTTCCTCTCAATTGTCGTAAGTGTTGCATCTTCCTTACAACTTTCACAAGTGTCGCAAGTTGGTTACAAGTGTCGCAAATGATGTTCAAACATATTTCCATGTCGACGACACTAAGGAGACACTTATAGCATCTCATATGCTTGATTTGAAGAAGGAGAACTGGTTTACTGAAGACAAATAACTCTTGACACCTGAAGAGAGTTCTGAAACAAAGGTTTTGAGGAGGAGCGCTCCCTTATATCAGCCCTAGAAGCAGTGGTGCTCCCCTACAAGGCTTTAGGGAGCGTTATAACACTCCCCTGCCCCCTCTGAAGGAGCGTTGCTCATCTTGAAAGCGTTGGCGCTCTCCTAAATCTTACTAGGGAGCGCTACAGTGCTCTGATGCCCCTTCTAAGGGAGCACTGCCTAATCTAAGGCAGTAGTTGGCCCGTTGAGGAGAATAAGGGGAGGATCTTTCAAGATTAGGAGGCAGTTGTATCCGAATTCTTGGTTTCATCAAGAGATCCCTGATCTAAGGAGAAGGTTCCCAACTTGTTCTAAAGATAACTCAAGAGGTTAAGCTCCTCTTAACCTATATAAACAAGATCTAAGATGGTGGAAAGGGGGAAGAACTGTTGATACGAAACTTATGATCTTGGAGGAAACACACAGTCAGCCAAAGGAGAGTGATCAGTGAAGTTGTTGTTATCCAGGTTGTGTATCTTTCAGGCACGGGTTAGACGAAGGGGACTTGACGAAGTTGTCGCATCCGCATCTAGAATTGTAAGTACTGTTGTCGTTATTCTCATTAATATGACATGCTTGGCCTGTTTCTTTCTAGTTTGTGTCTAATGTCACATGAACTTATCATTAGTTGATAGATCTATTTTCAAGCTAATATCAATAAATTAGGAAGTGGTTGTATCTTGTTTGTCTGCAGAACTCAGCGAGGAGCAAAGGATTGGAGCGCAACTCAGAGCATGAAGGGACAAACGTCGATAAGAAGGTACTTCTTTCATCCTTCCTTCCCATGTGTTAGTTTAGATAGATTTGAAAGGAAGTCAGTGTCCACATTAAGCATTTTCTGTCTAGAGTTAGGGTCAAGCTCTTAGAGGCGATCTACCTGTCCGCAGGGAGATTTTCCTACAACACCATCACCAAGAAGTATGTTATCAACATAGATGTTGAGTTCAAGGAAGAAGAGGCTTGGGATGGTTACATTGATAAAGTTGTTACAGAGGGAGATAAATTTTCCCATGGAGATGATGTTGGTGATGACCAGGCCGTACAAGGTGGAAATTTGATTCCACAATCACATACACCTGTAGAAAGAACTCATGTACGACAATCACCATGAGTCAACCTATCACAACTAAGAACGCACAAAACTCAAGAACATGCAGGACCATCAAGATATAATGGACATTAAGAAAAAATATCAGAGGTAAGTATTGAATCAAATCCTACTTTAGCTTCATTAAGAAACATAATTAGAGGTCAAAATACTAGAAGTTTAAGAGAATTGTATGAGCAAAATAATGAAGTAGATCAAGTTTCAAATTTTGCATTGATTTCATATGATCTTGTAAATTTTGATGAGGTTGTTAAAGAAAAAGTTTGGATAGAATCTATGGATGAGGAAATTGATGCCATAGAAAGAAATAACACTTTGGACCTTGTAGATTTTCCTAAAGATAAAAATTGTATAGGTGTTAAATGGATTCACAAGACCAAGTTGAATGTTGAAGGAGAAGTTGAGAAGTAGAAGGCAAAGCTTATAGCTTAGGGGTTTAGTCAACAACCCGATATTGATTATAATGAAAAATTTTCACCTGTATCCAGGCTTGATACGGTGATAATGGTATTATCCATTGCTTCTTGGGATAAATGGAGAGTGTATTGGATGGATTTTAATGTTGGAAGATTGGTTGTTGTCATTGATGTCAACCCTAGTCATTAGTTTTGGACCGCAAGATTGATGAAGGTATTTTCACATGAAGGACAATGCACATTCAAATAAAACACCCATGGATGGCTAGTATACATCACATTGTTTCTAGTGGTATGTGGCACGTCACGTGGATCCTCATGGTTGAGGAGAAATAAATTTTTGAAGATGACAAAGTGAATTGAAGAAGGAAGTACATGTAGGCCCTAAAGATAATTAAAGAAAAGAATTAAAAAATAAGAAAGTGTCAGGTCATCCCTAATGTTAAAAGGAAGTGACATAAATGGTATAAATAAATATCATTATATATTCATTTGATACACAAGTCTAAGTTTAGAGGAAATCAAAAGTAAAGAAGGCTAGATTTCAAGGGAGGATGAAGTCTTTTGGTGATGTGTTCTAAGGTATGTTATTTTCAGGTCATCTTACCATTTTCGCTATAACTTTTTTTCTAGAACGATTCAGATGGTGAAATTGCTATGGTATTGAGAAGAAATATCAAGGTACTAGTGGTAAACGTTTTAGCTCTTGATTCACTATAATTATGGAGATACACTCTATGGAAGATAAGGTTTTTGACCAGTCCTGAAGCTAGTCAATAAACAAGTGTTCCGGGTTAAACAGTCATAACTTCTTCATAGAGAATCCAAATGAAGTGGGACCAATTTCATTGGAAATAGTATGAACTGTAGTTTCTTGTATGCAAGTTTCAGAATCGTATGTTAATCATTGAGCATGGGAAATTATGTACAAGTTCTCTCTCCTGAATAAACCAGAATTGAATAAAGTCTACCATTCTTTATATAACTTATTTTTGGGGAGGATTCAAGGATTCAAACTTGGAGAAGTTTCAGAGAATACATTGACTAATACTATCTACAGGATCAGAGTATTCCAAGAATTGAAGAATTGTAGAAATTGAATAAGTCTCAGGAAGCATTATCAGGTTTTATGTGATGGTTGGTTGATGGTCATGATTTAATGTAAAGTTTTATTATCTCTCATATATTATTGGGTGAAAGGAAGGGCCAAGGATGGAGAGTTAAAATCTCTCTTGATATTGGAGGATTGTATCTTCCTCTTGGAGGTTTATCCCTCCCTTTACATTTGGAAGTTGTACCTACCTTTGGAAGTCATTACTTCCCTTGAACAATAAATATTGATTATTTCTCATATATTGTGCATGGTGTATTGTGTTGTATTGGTGTAACTCTTATACTATTTGTTAGTACCCAAATTTACATTTGCTAAAATCCCAGCATTTATACTGGAAATTCCCCAAGCACCTCATCTCATTTTGATTTCTTCGTTAGAATTGTCAAAATCTGCCAAAAACCCTCAATCCTTTGATCTTGTGCCATTATCATAACATTCAGATTTTTATCTAGCCTTGAGGGAGATCTCATTTGATTTCCTTTGGCCTGCATCCTTGTGATTTCCTTTTTTACCTGCATGAAAACAATCACTTTTATATTAAGCCTTCATTTTTCATATAATCAAATTTATATTTTGGTTTTTAATTTATTTTTACTAAAGTGATGTGTGCTTGAAAGTGTACTACCCTAGCCCATACTACATATATAATCCATATCCTAAAATCCACACATCGAAGTACATGGGCACATATGCCAACCTCCAAGCCTACTTGTCACGCACCCCATTTGTCATCACCACAAGCCAATACATGGAGTTAGCATTAAGCCAAAACACTTAGCACTACAGTGCCCAAATGTTCAAAGTCGAGGTCGCATAGGAATTAAGCTTCCACATGTCAAGCACTTGTTACGGGTTAATAGATACATGCAATTCAAAGCCAAGTTATATAATAATGCCAAAAATCCATGAAGAAACAAATGCTCCTTGCAGTGATGAATGTTTGGGCAGTTTAAGGTCAAAAACAAGGTTTTGATGACAAATTGAATATTTGCAGGCAGTCAAGGGAACATCTACAGGTGGCAAGTAGTTCCATCATTTTAGGCAGCCTTACAGAAAATGGTTAGAGCCTGTACTCTCTAACTGCATCCTCTTTGCTACTCAAGACTGTTTAGGCAGCATTCTTTTTACTTACAATACTTTCTGTTGAGTTAGTTTTCAAGAATATAGGTTACAGGTATAGGTGTCTTTTTATTATAAAACCAATGCCTAGAAGTTAGATAATCAGCTGCACATGTGTCAGTCTTTTGTACCTGCCTTCTATTTTTAGAAAGAAGAGATAGGACTTGAGCCTGAAGAGGCAGGAGGGAATTTTTCTATTTGAAGGTTGGATTCATGAGCAAGAGGAGAGAGTTGTAGGAGGCATTTTTTTCCTGTGATCATTGTAACCCTAAGGGGCTTTTGATTTTGTAAACATTTATGTTATTGAAGGTTCATGATATATGTGTCATCAGATTGTATCTCTTGTTTTCTTTCCCAATTTGTCTTCTTACTTGAATGAATTGTACACCTTGAGGATCATGGTTGCCTTTGATTAATGGATTCTTGAGCATCTGTGGATTGGATGTATTTTGCCTATTATTCATTGTTTATATTCAAGTACCTTGAATTCATTTATGCAGAGACGATCTCTGCCTTATGGATGTTCTTCTTTGTGTTATATGTTTCTTCCTATATTCAATAAACCTTTATCTTATATGCATATTGATTGCATTTAACGAGTAGGGTGTTTTCTTGACTCCATATCCCAATGGTCCATCATTGATTTACAGCAGCTTATTGTCTTTCCCCTTCCCTGTTTTCTTCTTCTTAATCCACAAAACGAATCAAGAATTTGTATTTCTATGTTACCAAGCTTACTCTCATTTGCAGTCTGGGAGTGACTCTTGGAGTGCTAACACTATTGTTCATTGCTCATTAGATATAATTGAATGGTTTAAGTATAAGTTGAAAAAGGTTTTAAATTGTACTTGATACTGATTCACCCCCCTCTCAGTATCAACAGTTAAGTTCACATTTTTAAATGGCTTTCTTGAAGAAGAGGTTTATGTGAAACAACCTCCGGGATATAAGATTGATGTTCATATAGATAAGGTCTACAGGTTAAATAAATCATTGTATGGATTGAAACAAGAACCCAAAGTATGGTACAACAAGATTGATGATTACTTAAACAATGAAGGATTCAACATAATTCCAAGTGAGCCAACTCTGTATACAAAGGTAAATTAGGAAGGTAAACTATTGATAGTTTTCATGTATGTTGATGATTTTATTTTCACTGGATATCTCTCAATAGATGATTTTAAAACAACCATGAATACAAAATTTGAAATGACTGATCTAGGACTGATGAACTATTTTCTTAGTATTGAAATAACTCAATCTAAAAATTGCATTTTTATTTGTCAATTTAAGTATGCAAATGATATATTGAGAATATTTAGGATGGTGAATTGTAAGCCAACTGTAACACCAATTGCAACTAGTAAAAAACTCAGTAAGGAGGATGAATGGTCAAATGTTGATTTGAATTTGTATAAGAGTTTGGTTGGAAGTCTCATGTATCTGACAACAACAAGGCCTGATATAATGTTTTTTTTAAGTTTGATTTCAATATTTATTGAATCTCCGAAGAGCACTCATTGACAAGATGGAAAAAGAATCTTGAGATATGTTGTTGGTAGTATCATGTACACATCAGATTCAAATTTTAAGATGATTGGATATACTGATAGTGATTTTGCAGGTTGTGTATATGACAGGAAGCACACATCGGGATACATGTTCAATTTTGGATCAAGTGCAGTAGCTTGGTCATCAAATAAGCATCCCATCGTGATTTTATCATCTGTTGAGGCAAATTATGTTGCAACAAAAACAAATGCATGTCAGAATATGTGAATGAGAAGAATTACGTTTGAGTTGCTACATGAACAAGAAGAACAACTCAGATTTTTTGTGACAGCAAATCAACTATTGCATTGTCACAAAATCATGTTTTTCATAAAAAGAGTAAGCATATTGATACGAGATACCATTTTATTCGAGAGATTATAAACAATAATGAAATTTATACAGAATTTTGTAGATATGAAAATCCGTTTGTAGACATGTGTACAAAACCCTTGGAAGAAAAAGTTGTTTGAAATTCACAGGAAAAATATAAGGGTGTGTATGATGTAACAACATTTTTTATGAATGTTGAAACTTGTTGCAACATTTTTCTGTAATTGAAATTTTGAATAATGAAAGTTGTAGCAGCAATCTGAAGTTGCAACAATTTTGTTCTAGTGAAGTAATTAAGGGGGAGAATGTTGGAATTGATTAATTATTTCACGGGCTACTGGATTTTTGAAGGGTCACCACCATCATGAATTTATGACCGCTGAAATTTTGAACCGCCACACCGTTTCATCTCTGACTGATTGGATTGGAAAAGGGGAACCATTTTCAAAGGATTGATCCATCAAATGTTGAAGGGAAAACACCGTCATACTCAAATTAATTTTTAATTAGTAGTTTTTTGTTTGACTATGTAACTAATTAATATTTGAAGGGTCAATCTCATGTATATATATGTGTGATTCAAGAGTTAATAGAGATCGATTTTTGAGAGTGTTAACAGTGGATTTTATGCTCTGTTTATGTTTGAATTTGAGTTTGTAAACTCATGTTAATTGTTCGGTTTTTAATATTGTTCCAGAGTGCTCTGCTTTTAATTATTTTGTTGTAGCAGATTTTTTAATTTTACTAGAAGAATTTTTGTTGTAGTTATGTTAAGAGGAAAATTACACTATGGCATGGGGTAAACCATAATAGACGGAAATGACTACAGAAATCAACTCTAATATCAAGTATGCTATATAAAAAAACATGCTAACAAGACAAGACAAATATCCTACCTCATCTAGACGTTCGATGAAGTCCACCGTTGATCACTTGACTCAAAGCTATACACTTACAACTTGTCCTCAAGAACCAAGATATGCAAGCATATGGTGATAATATATAAAGATATCACATATAATATCATAATCCAACAATATTCATAAAAAAATATGCCCATGGAATAATAATTCAAATATTTGCAAGACATAAATTGGACGAGAAAAGAGTATTTCTATTAAAATGTAATCAATAGAAGTGTATGAATGACAAACTTTTGTGTCAACACATTTGGAACCAAGAAACTAAGTCCATTCTAATTGGGCCTCCACCACTTCAATCCTCCATTAAAGGCAAGCTCATATAAGAGAGTCAATGAGGTTCTCCATCAAATAGGGAGGAGCTTGGGGGTTGAACAATATATTCAGACTTAAAAGGACAAAGGGATGAAAACTCAATATGAAGTGAATAATTTCTCCAGAGTAACTTTTCTCTCAAAGTTTAATTCTTCTGTCTTCTTCCACAGCTTCAATATGGCCCATTTATAGCCTTCAAATGGAACTGAAGGGTCCATTCGAAACATTTCCAGTATATGGAAGGTCAAGGATCATGGATCTCATGACGTGACATGGAAACCTGACACCATTTTTTAATTTTGTGCACAAAACCCGATGTACATGGGATTTAATGGTGCAATCTACGTATCTAGATGTTGTATAGTTGTTAGGGCACGCATGTGTGGAAAAATAAGTTTTTTAGCTATGGGAATTGCAAAAAGGGGACTTCAAGTCTGTATAGAGAAATGGAAAAGGCCTTATAATCAAGTTGCATGGGGTGAGACAAACATTTCTATAACATATGCCCCCTAATGTGTGAGGTTAGAGGAGTATATGTGATGGCCTAAATACATTATAATTCCCATAAGTGGAGTAATGGAGACCTAGTTGGATGAACTAATTACTCATAAGAATATTACAATCCATAATGACTTTGTACACATGGATACCAATTTGATTTACACTGCAGATCCATGTGGAAACAAACAATTTTTCATGGCCATGAATAGGCACTACAAAGGTAGATACATGCCATAGGATGTCATACTCATGAATAAGACCCAGTGAAAACCAATCTCAAAATAAATCTGAAGAAATATATATACAATGGAGTACAATTTGATCTCCCATGATCATTGAATTCATATAGGTATTGGTCCAATGAATGATAGAAACAACTCAGGAAAGTTGTGACTATGAACTGATGTCTTCAAGTCTTCTACACAATCCACCAAAGGTGCAAGCCTACATCATGTGAATAAAAGAGTTGAGGTCGAACACAATGAGACTTTGTTTGATTACCGGTCATTAAGGTACATCGTTAACAAATGTGAGACAACCTACCAATAATGAAATTAGGTATCAAGGCACCGAGTACATTATTACAAGTGTGAATAAAGGAGTTGAGTTAGAACACTTGAAGAATCCATCGATCATGAGACATTGATGTATTCCCAACTGTTGATGGCAAGAGAACTTGCCACTGATGACTACATGCCTCTAGGTACTCATAGGACTCTAGGTCTCGTTTCCAAAATAGATGAGTTGTAGTCGATGGAAGGAGACCCGCTGACAGGAGAGCATTAAGGAATCTCTCATCAGTCATCACGAGGTACAAATAAGTATCTTGATGATTTGGAGGAACTCAGATGAATAACATGTTCATGAACCAACGACCCTGTGTGTCTTTCTCATGCACCAGATGCAAGCAGTGCACCAAAAAGACCCTCTGAATAGTAGCCAATAATGAAAAATGCCGACAAATGCGAGGAAACCATCCATAAGGATAATGGAATACAATACATTGTACAAATACCAATGTGTGAATAGATTTATTTCCATCAAACACAAGGGAAATCCCCCAGTCAACGACCAATGAGGAGATGTCGACAATTGGGTTCAAGGTTACTTACCCATAATGAAAGTAAGACTAGGGTGCACAGTAGGACTACAACTTCATGTAACTATGAGACACAATGAGGGTATGGCAGACATGCAAAGTCAATAATTTTAAGAAATGGCCAACACAAGCTTATAAACATCCTTTGAACGAGAGCATGAGACATATGGAAGACTCTGGCAGCATATACTCAATGATGAAACTTTGTGATGCAGGAGGCACCAATCAAACTCTCCATATGGAATGGAAGAGTAACCATTCAGAGGAGTAGACTCTAAGTGATGAGCTCAACTTCCTAATTTCATGCTAAACCCAAAATTCAGATGACAAGTGGACTCAAAAGTTTGTGCTTTGTTCAAAGGTGATATGACTACTACCAACATGAGATAATATTCTTTTATCACCCATATTTTTTTGTTTTTCCATAGACAAATGAATGTTGTGATATAGAGGATGAAACGAGTGTCATGAGTAAGTAACCAGTTCCAACAGTGGAACATACCTATGCTCAATGCAAGGGGGTGCATGTAAAACATGGACACTTGGGGGAATGTTTCCTCGTAGGGTACAGGGTGTCAAGTTGCAAAGGATATAAACAAGGCTATGCTTGTATGATGATCCAAACTGTTGAGATAATAGGCTTATAATGCAAAAGTAGGAACCGACAATAGGCTCAATAATGCAAGTAAGAGTATGAGGTGCAATTACAATTGAACTCCAAATAATGTCCTTTTTCATAAATTTAGTCTACTTGGTTTGAAAAAGGGTTAAACTTACACCAAATAGACGTCCTTTCAAATCCAATTTACGAGTGTGAAAGAGACAATTTCACTCGGCAATATTTTCACTTTTTGAGAGAGTCAGAAAAGAGCTTAAACAAGACTCAGGGGAGTCCCAGAGGCATAGTTCAGCATGCTTATGGGTATGGATATGAGGCTCAAACGCAAAGTCATATTGGAACTATAAAGGACTCCTGGTCTTAATGGAATAATCTATGCATGGGCACTAGATGGCACAAAGGTTCTAACTAGGGAACCCATGTTTGGTAAGCCTCTACCATTTACTAGCGACACTTCTAGTAGCAGTAAAGAGGTTCTGTGTCGCTAACAAAATGGGATCGTACCTAAGGCATATGAATCGCAGTCATAGGATAATGCAAGTGTGGAAAATGGAGTGACGACCTATCCTATGTGCTCGATAAAAGAAAATACCTTCCAAAGTCATGAATGGGCAAAATGACACTAGAAACCACAAGAATCCCTGGATAAAACCACCAAAACCAACTCCTTCCATTCCACTATCAGCCCACTATGCCAAAATATTAGCAAAAATTATGTAAAGTGGGTAAATGTTTTCTATAAATAGTAAAAATAACCAAATTTAGCATACCATTTCACGTTTTCACCCAAATAGTGCATTTTGGACCAAATTTACCATGACCTTCAAGTGTTGATTGTGCAAGCTACGAGTGATGGAAAGGAAAACCATCTGAACCAAGTAATTATTCTTTCCCTCCTCTTCATTTCTAGTGGATTAGATTTTGAACTTACGTCTCATTTTTTGATCTTTTTAATGCACAAATTAGGAATTAGGGTATATGTGGGTTGTATATCATCGAGTTGCGTATATGCAGCCTTATACACATTTTTTATCAAAATAGGCCGTGTATATGTAGCCCTATATGAAACTTTGTAAACTACAACTCACGTACAAGTCCATAAATTGGTCTTTTTTAAAGAAATTTGACTAAAAAATTGGATTTTTCTTGCAGGATGGTACTGAAATGGAGAGAAATAGAGCATGAGGAAGTTGATGTTGTAGTGGAAAGAGACCCAGGGGCCCAACTAGAATTAAAAATATGCAGGATTTATAGTTTTTGGGCTCTCAAAGGGATAAGAGCTCAAGTGAGGCTGCTCCAAATGCTGGTGATCGTTTTGGATCTGGATACAAAGACCTTCAAACTTGATGGGCAACCATTGAGAATTGAAGTCAAGGATATATACTTTATGACAGGGTTTTTACGTCGGGGTGAGGTGGTGAACCTCAAATCCAGGTGATCTAAGAGTGGCATGAACATATAGGACTGCATCGCCACTCACTGTGTTGTAGGTACAAAAAAGGTAGCGAGCCAACTCTCCAAGCAAGAAAAAACCTGAGTTTAAATATTTTCATTCTTGTGTTGAAATGGATCATGGGGTCAGCCTCGTTGCATCACGCATCAATTCCACTGATGTTCTACTCCTTGGAGTTCTTACAAACCACAGTATATGATTGGTTCACCTCACTATTGGCTACTATGAAGTGCTAGTTGACAGACTCCAAACGGGGTAGGAAGAGGAACTTCAGGTTCGCATCTATCTTGTGTAGTTTTTTCTTCGAGAGGGTTCTAGGATTGATCCCTAGAGTCGATATCATTCCACATAGACCACTCGATCAAACCATGTCACGGTGGACTGAGGTGATTAGGCAGTTGGGAGGTGGTAGGGTATCGACCCCCTACAATGATGAGTTATTTTTTTGGTGGCACCGACAAGTGATAGCCTTGGAGGACTACCCTTATGCAGGGATTGACTTCAAAGGAGACCCATACATGCCATTTCCACCAGGTTCCATCTACGGAGACATACGTATGAAACAATTTTCAAATATATTTCATTTTTTTGTGTTTTTTAAAGAGAATAAAAATGCAGATGTTTTTGGATGGTGTCAAGTATTTAACAAAAAGATTTGTTTCGCAAATGTAGGTCCTCCATGGCTAGATGTATTACCATGACACTGACTGAGGCACCGGGGGGATGAGCCAGCAAGAGGAGACTCAGAGAGAGTGCTTCAAAATGTGCAGGGAAACCTATCTTGTTTGACGCACATAATACCCATGGTTCAGGTAGAGGTTCTGCCAGAGGCGATGTAGCAGCAGGTGGTCGGTGTGCCCGGTGCATGGGTGAGACTCTTCCAACATCTCGCAAATGCCATAGTATGCTATCATGACACACATCTGGAACCACATGTGTAGATTTCATGGTTATTGTATTGATCGACCATATATGTATTTTGAGGGTGTGAGCCCCAATTTTGTACTATAACACCATATTTTTTGGAGAAATGAAATATAAAAAATATTGGTCTTCGGATTTACTTATATAAGAATGTGTACATTGGTGAATTTGTTTTTTTTTTAATTTATTTATGTGACAAATTCCAATCTAAAACATAATTAGCATATGCATCATATACATAATTAGAAATTCTAGGTATGTGATTATAAGTAATAAAATAAAAATGTCGTTCTGAAAGTCATACCCATAGGAATTGTTGGAGTAGAGAAGGGTCTTGCACACGGTAACTATCATTCAACTGACATACTACTAACTGGGAGTCTAGGAGAAATTCTAAAGAATGAATACCATCTAAAATGGAATCATGTAAAAGCTCTATAATGACGCTATATTCAACCACATTATTCATTGATGACCCAGACAAACACCACATGAAGACACCATTTGAACCTCAGGTGAGTAAACAACCCAAGTGGAGGAAGCTAAGTTCTGTATATGACGATTGGCAACATCTGTGAATCCTAAGTAAACTGAAGACTATGTTGGCATCTTCCAACCAAGGGAAAACTCGATAAGCAAGATGATGACAAAAGGGGAAAATATATATACACTAAGATACACTAGTATACAAAGAGTTGCACCCAATATTGGGGCTCAAGCGTAATATATTTTCAAGTAGAGCCCATTTCTAGGGTCAACCAACATATTCTCTTCATAATCTTCTAATTCATAGGCTTATTTTTTTAAGACCCGTCACATGATATAAGGACTGTGCCACTGTTGGATTACTAAGAGGGGGGGTGAATCAGTAATAGATAAATAATCCTTTTTAACCACAAAATGAAAGTTTTATATCAATGTAGAATTATCATCCAATAGTTGTAGAGTAAATAAACAATGAACAAATGAGAAATCATACACATACACAGTACACCAGTTTTTTTACGTGGAAACCCAAAGTGGGAGAAAACCACGGAATGTTTTTTCTTATATGTCTTTAATAATTACATTCATTGGAAGCACCAACTTCCTTTGTTTTCTAGTTGCAACTAGAAGGAGGATCCAACCCCCTAGTTTCTCAGGCTACAACCTGAAGGAAGCTCCAACTCCCCAATTCTATGGATACAACCCCCTAATTTCTCAGGCTACAACCTGAGGGAAGCTCCAACTCCCCAATTCTCTGGCTACAACCAGAAGGAGGCTACAACCCCCTATTTCCTCTAGCTACAACTCGAAGGTGTCTACAACCACATGTCCTTGACCCATCCAACCGCCTAACGTAGAAGTAGAATGATGGAACCCCTGTCACATTATCACTGTGAGATATATTGTTGTAAACCTGTACCAATCAACTTGTAATCAACCTGTAACAAACTGTACCAATAACATGTTCCAACATGTACCATACATCAATCTATACCATAAACAAATGCATCAACCATGAACCAAACATGTACAAATAACCTATCACAATAACTTGTCCAAACAACCTGTAATCAACATGTCCCATAAACAAGTGCATCAACCATGCACCAACTTGTACTTCAACCTGTACCATCAACGAGTTCATCAAGAATGCACCAAATATGTACCAATCATGCATCAAATACACATAAACTATGACTCATCAAGATGTACCAACATCATCAACTATACACCTCATGTATGTGCCAACTCATCAACTACTTGTCTCAACCATGTACCCAACATGTACCTCAAACAAAATCCCTCATCAATTTCATCATCCAAATATGATTTGTAACTCTATAATAGACTCAGTGTATATGATCAAATACCTGCAAACCTTCCTTAACTTTAACAACAAGAGACTAGCATTTTCATCAAACTTTACTTTAGTCTCACATGACTAATTTTGGATTATTCAACATCCCTAACTTGAAATAATCATAATTATGTGTCTGTAATGAATAAAGATCTGAAAATAGTACACAATGTTCTTCAGTGTCTTTTATGCAATTCCTCCAGGTTTCACTACTTGGAACCTCTCAGAAATGGAGTTATAGCAAAAATGGCATACCTTGTTGAATTATGGCTTATTCTAGAGAGAGAAATTGTAGAGCGTGCCCTGCATGGAATGTTTGTTGTGTGGATATGAAAATGGTACACAGAATACTACAGACTGTACTATAACCAATACATTGGTCTTACTGAATTTGGATCTCTTATGATAAATTTATGATGTTTTTACCCGAAACACATGTTTTAGACTGTTTCAGGACAAGCCACAAACCCTATTTTCCACGAAGTGTAACTCCAAAAATACAACGACCCACAAGCTGAAATTTTTATCACGGATACTTGGATATGTTTCTTCAATGGCCTCTTGATTTCATCATCAAAATAATTTATCATCCCTTGAATTTTGGCCTTCTTTACTTCACCTTCCCTCTGCAATTCGGCTTATATATTCTTTGGTTACCTTAGTCACTTGTAGATATTCAATATGCTCAAGTGTAATTAAAAGGAGAGAGCCTTGCCTCTTATTTATACTTTCATGTAGCTTCCTGAAGGGGTTAACTTTTAACCATCTTAACCCACTTTCCATATTTTAGGGCTAACCCACTTCTAACCACTTGTCCACTTAGTAATTTCTCCATTATCTTTATCATTTAAATAATTTCTTTTGTATCCACTTTGACTTATAATACACGAATCACTTCACTTTATTATTTACGTTCTAAAATCTATTTAACCACTTTCCTTATTTTAGGGCTAACCCACTTCTAACCACTTTTCCACTTAGTAATTTCTCCATTAAATTTATTATTTAAATAATTTATTTTGTATCCACTTTGACTTATAGTACACTTATCACTTCACTTTATTGTTACACATTATTTTGGTCACCCTGGTGATGTCTCTACAAGAAGGTGTTCAGGCTCCCAAAATAACCTTTCTTCATGAGAAAAGTAACTGACTTCCTCTTCTACAAAACCTTGTTAACAAAGGACGTCCCAGGTCAATCATACGATACAGTGCGACGATGCCTAATCACCACAGTCTGTCCTGAAACTAATGTGCAGCATTTTTGCAGGTTTCCATATAGCCAGGGTGCGACAATGCTGAAAGAATAAGGAAAGGACGAATTTCATGAAGGTTCTATAAGGGAATCTTTTAGAACATGAGGTGGCATCTGTATGGTTGGGATCCTACTCACTTCTCTTATCTGGTGGGATCATCCTAATCTCTTTAACCATCTCCCCTTATCCTATATAATGATGGGTTTCTCATGGAAAAGGTTAAGTAAGGGTAAGCAAGGAATTAATGAAAGAATAGGTTGAGAACAGTGTGAGGAATTCTATTTCAATTGATGCTTGAGGTCTCCATTTGTCCATCAAGTTATTGTGAGTATTCTTAAGTTTGGAGCAAGTGTGTGTGTTGGAGCAAAGGACCACTGAAAGGGAACCTTGCAACATCAAGGCTGTTTGGTTTTATCTTCCACTTTTACTCAATATAATATAGTGGCATGTTTCTTTCCCATAAAATCATTCTCATTTTATTACATGACTCCTTGATCACATGTATAAGTTTTCATTGAATATACTATTGTTGCTTTCACTTGGGTTGGTTTGTGTCATTGCAGATCCAATATCACAAGAGCATCGGAGCGGAGCAAGGATAACAAAGACATAAGGAAGCGATATTCAAAGGTATGGCACTCATCTCTTGTTTGATATTAAATTCGATGATTAGAGGTTAGGGAAAGCACCATGTTTTGTCTTGTTTTGTTATAAATCTAGGTGGATCTTGGGAGATCAGTTTATGTCCGCATTTACCGATTAATCCAATAACAAAATTGGTGACTCCACTGGGGATATGACTTGTTTTTAGTTTTTTGTTGTCCATTTTCCTTTAGCCTACCTCATTTAATTTTAATCCAGTCTTTGAGTCTGTGGGTGATCCATCCAGACTCCCTGGGTCTGAAAGTTCATTTAGAATCTTTGTCCTTTTCCAATTATTCTTTGTTTACAGAGATAGTCGCATTGTATCCCATATGCAGCCTGCGATATCTCTGGATCGTCGCACCCTGCCTATTCAGACTAGCGTGGAATATCTGCATCCTACCCCATAGCTATCCTACAGAAACCTCAAATCACCTCACTGTGCCTTATTGCTAGGTTGCAACGTTTCCTGTAGAATTTATTAGATTATGTCTTTTTGTCTTCTGTCACCCAATTTTTCTTTGATCATCTGGGATGAACTTTTGGAGCCTGTATTTGACTGTTTTCTGAGTTTAAGACTTGTCGTTGATTGGTTTTCATGGATTGAAAGACCTTCTTTGTCTTTTTACAAGTTCTTTGCTTCTTGATTTTTTTTCAATGAGGATATAATCTCTGGATCTAGATATGAGTGCTTGATTGATAGAAAGTCTTTTGATTTGATTTCAGTTTTGGATTGATTACATTTTTTGGATTGCTTGTTGATTGAAAAGTCATTTTTGTTTGCATTTAGTGAAATATTTTTTTGTTGTCTTTATTTTTATCTTCATTGAAAGTTTGATTTGGGTATTTGTTGAGTTTATTTATTTTCTTTGATTACTTTTCCTTTCTTCATTATATCCCTAACTTGGTTTTGGAAAGAAAGAATTAAAGTCATTTATTCTTTGTAAGTAATCATTTATAAGAAAAAAAAATTGCATTCAATTTTTTTTTTACAAGAGAACAAATTGGGAAATTTCATTGCTTATGATTGTTTGAAATCGTGTTCAGTCAAGAAAAAGAAATTACGTTTCGTAGCTTTCATGTTTCCAAAAAAATACTTTCTCCCTACTGTAATTAGATTTCATTGAATTGAAACATTGCATCGTTCATCTCTTCTTGCATATCATTGGGTGAAGGCCTCATACAACATCAGTTTCATCTCCATCTCCCTCTTACGTAAACAATAGCCTCTAAAACACTGCGTAAATGTAAAACTTAATTAGTAACTTTTATTTTCTAGGTCTCTTTTACACCAACAATAGCTAGGCTAGCACTTTGGAATAGGTTGTGAGGCACACTCTCCATAGCATAAAACACATTGTAGCATCTTGTGATAGGGAGTGTTCAAATCCACTGGAAACATTTTGTCCTGGGAAACCCTTCTCACACAAGGGTCAAACCTGAGGTCACATTAACGCTGGCAGAGTTACTGATCTGAACCTGGGAGCGATAAGTTTCCAATAATTGGTTGTTTATGTCACTCCTTCAAAAGGGTCAGTAAGAGATTGTTTAACTTGAGCGATTTGCAAGTAAAGGTAAAGTTGAAGTCTATGTGCTTGAATTGGAAGTGAATGAAAACCTCTTTAGTCTTCCTTATGTGCAATATGTCATGCTTTCTTTTGATATCCTATGTGTGGAAATTCATAGAAAAACAACATAAGAACATAATACACATAAGAGATAAGACACTTCACTTGATAATGAAGTTCGCCCTTGCAATGGGATACCTCTCCAGGTCATGCTCCAAAGCTTCACCGCTTTATTCTTCTTGATGTAATGATCTCTCTCCTTTACAAGTTGTAAGGCTAAATTCCCTCTTTAGAGACGGCAACAAGAGATCAGAATGTGATCAGGAATGTATCAGCTTCAGAAGTTCTACTCATGAGGCATCCATGATCCTGACATGAACATCATTCCCACATACTCAATACATAAAAAGATGAAGAATAATATATGACCCCCATCAACATGGAGCAATCAAAAGCCTTAGATCTACTGCTCAGATCCAAAACATAAATATGCATCCCATACAAAAGATCCCAAAAACCACGAGAATCAAAACTGCTTCATTGGCCACTTGTCATGCAAGTGCCACAATTTTTCTGTCACATATCATTGATTGATTTGATGTGAAAGAAGATAAGAAAAAAATAGATAGAAGGAATAAGTTGATGTTATTGCCTTGTTGCAGCCTCTCTCTACTCCTTTGGACCTATAACACGCATGATATGCTACAACATTTAATGACAAAATAGCATAATGAAAAACATGATTACATTGGCTTCTCCATAGCTTAGCTTGTTGATCATAATCTCTTCTACAAAAGCAGACCTCGTCATTGAATTCACATCGCCGAATTACCCAAAATTGATTGTCAAATTATCTCCATCTGAGTCGGACACTTTCAGGTTCAAGAGACACCTATGCATCAGTTACCGAGCCACTGCATCTGCAATAAATGACTCATTTTGGAATGAAGCTATTGAATTTTTTATCAGATAAGAAAAATAACACCACGACTACATTCATGGCGTCATTTTACCTAAAAATGAATGTCTCTGCGCCTTGATCCGATTCAGACACTTTCTGGACCTAAGAGGCAACTTTTCCTCGGTTTGCATGCCAAAATCCATACAGTCCATACGGATTCTGTACCAGGTCGTACGTATGCATTCGACCTTGTATCATTATTTGTGCGCTGGTGTGTTCTATCCTGAATACACATGCTACCCCAAACTCATACCGAGAGGCCCCTTCTTATATAATTTCCGGGCAGTTAAATCATAAATGAATCCATTGGCAGAGTGGTTAGCAGAAGCTAAATTAAGCCGTAGGTTAGCGGAGGTCCCGAGTTTGAATCCCATGGCCCTCCCCTTTTGACGCATGGTTAAAACTGTTTTGGTGCGTGCCCCTGCTAAATATAGAAAGAAGGTTAGTGGATAGTTAAATTTGGCGGTTGGTGGAATATTCACCTAATTTGGCGAAACTGCCGCCATATGTGGCGGTTCTTTAAATATATATATTTTTAAATATTTTTGCAAAGAGGGTCCTTTTTCATATCGGGGGAGCCATGTGGCATCATTTAATTCATCCAACTGTACAATATGACATCACCTCGTGACACATGGAACCTTTTGGAGGTGCCACATGGCACATTTTTACTCGTCCACGTGGTGCTCTGAAAACTCCAAATACGAGTGACACGTGACAGCCTCTGGTGCTTCCACATGGAATTTTGACTTCACCATGACATGTGTCACTCTTTGTGTTTTCCACGTGGGTTGTATGGATGATGACGTCATCCATACAGATGCCGATGTCAGCAATACAGACTAGGTTGGGTTGACCGGAATTTTGACCACTTATAAATTTTGATCTGTAACTCTGTTTGTGCCATTGGAAAGTTTGTGAAGCGCTCTTCACGATCATGCCATTTTAATGGAGTTTTGGTAACTTTTATTTTTGTCTTTTCTCTGCCTATTGAGGCCATTTTGAGCCTCCTAGGACACTTCTGTGCGTTCTGGGACACTTCTGAAACTACCTTGATGTTCCCTAGATCCATCTGGATCAGTTACTCAACCTACTTTGTTGGTATTAGTGTAGATATTGTGCATATTATGGGAGTCACTTGAAGGTATACCCACAATTATGAGTGGAAGCCTTTCGAGTTGATTTTGGGCTAGATACACTGCCCTTGCACGTGGATCGGATTGTCCACTATTTCCCCAAGCATCATTGTTGTTCTTGGTAACCTTAGTAGCCTATCCCTTTAGGGTGTTACAAGACGTGACTGTGGAGGGGCAAGTCTTCACGGTACCTGGAATCGACGTTAGCCAGACTCACTCGGGCTCCTTGGAGGGTATACCCATGATTATGTGTGGGAGCTTGCACCAGGGTGTAAGTCCATTAAGCAAGTCATCAACGTAACTTTTCCACCCACTCTATCCTATCCCCTTCTTGTCTTGACTTCACGACGTTGGATTTCATCACCAACTAGTGACTTTGAAATAAGAAGGTTCGTTTGCTTAGTTTGATTTCTAGATTTTATTAGCCAGTGTTGTTTGTTTCCATAATTGGCCATAGATTTTTTCCGTAAAATATTTGGTTCATCCAACATTGACCCTCCACGTCGTTCACATAGGATGCAAGGGCTACCCCCGGAAGATCCAGAAGGTTATCTCCCTTTGCCTCCTAATCCACCGGAGGGTTCTCCTGAGCAGAGCGAACTTGTTGTTGACACTTTTGGAATTCATTAGGAATTGTACAAGAGACATATTCTCCAAATGAATTCATCAGGAGAACTTGTTGTTGACACTTCTGGAATACAGAACAGACCCCATACAGGCCTTGGAGTCGAGAATCCCCTTTTTTCTATTGAAATTTTTGGAAACCCGTCTCGCACGATGTGGGAAACTTGAGGGTGGGACCTGATCCACCTATTGTATCACAACTACCCAAAATGTATGTTATCTACACAATACCTTTAGATCATTTTGTTGGTACAGCTAGAAATATCACTGTCATTTCATACACACATTCAGTTGGTCCTAGCTCGACTTTTTCTCTCCAGATGGCCCATTCTACTATGGTCCCACACGCTACGAATATTCCTATCGAGAATGTGGTGGTTAACCAAGCTCCCATTGGCACACCACTTTCATCTAGACCTACCTCGTCACTCCCTCTTGGGTATCATGCTTTGAATCCTTGCACCACAGTCCCTACCCAGGTTCCATCTGAAGTTTCTGGAATTTTTATTCCACCTGGCTACAATGTTGCTTCCGGTTTTGTTCCTACACCTTCCCAGATCCTCTCCAAAGGATCTTATCCACCTTTTCTTGGGGGATCTAGCCCTAGTGGCTCCAATCCAATTGGCAACACCCATCATATGTTCACTTCTAGTTACCAGATTCCCGTTGGAGGGCAATATCACGTTGGGAGGCAATATCAATTTGGGGGTCAACCTTAGACTGGGGAACCACTATACGTTGGGGGGAAACCTCCACTTAGAGGAAAACCTCAGGTTGGACTCTATAACCCACTATATGGACAGAACACACCAGGATCACTAGCCCAAGTTTTGAACCTTCTTGCCCAAGGAAATCCACAATCATCTGTGGGGAAACAACCTCAAGTCAACTCTTTTGTACCCCCTCATTTGGGCCAGACATATTCAGGTTCTTTGATTCCCTCATGGGGTCCACACGTTCACTCTAGTGTCCCTTTTCAAGGGAATATTTCCAACCAACCCAACCCTATGGGCTATACCCCTCCAAATATTCCATGGTAGAATATGTCAGGAATCTCCACTTACATGTAGGTTGCTTACAATCCTACTGGTATACCGACAAGACATTCTCCCCAAATTCACCAGCATCCTCACGTGAATAGACAATTGCCTTTTTTAGCCACTTTGGATTTACTCGACTTGTCTAGAATATTGAATGATCCTATCTTACATTCTCCCCATTGGCTTGTGCCAAATTACCGTCCGACATTCCCAAGTTTGATGGTCGACCAAGAGAAGACCCAAACAATCATTTTATGACCTTTCACCTTTGGTGTTCATCCAACTCTTTGATGAATGACTCCATTCGGTTATGACTCTTCCAACGAACTCTCACGGGTTCAGTTGCAAAGTGGTACATAGAATTACCACGAGGCTTCTTTAATGACTTCAATACCCTAACCATGGATTTTCTCACACATTACCAACTGCCAATCCTCTACGAGACAGGAACCGATATTTTGAGTTCCTTTAAGAAATATTTTGCCAATCACATTTCCAATCACATTCATGAGTGGAGAAGGAGGAGACACTTGATCAAAATCGACCTTCCTAATCATTTATTGGCTGAATGGTTCATCAAATCATTCATTAGTAAAATTGTCTGTGATATTTCCATGGGTGGAGTTGTCACTGAAGAGCAGGCGATAAGTCACGCTCAGTACCTAGATCTCATTTATTTGCAAATGGGCACTCTTTACGACTTGATCCCTAACGCTCCTCGCCCTTCTACCACTGCTACCTCAACAACCCCAACATCTTCTCATGTTGTTGATGGTGTGATTGGCACCTTCCATGTTGATTTTAAATCCATGTCGGCCACTCACGCCAATCCCAAATCTACTGCTTCTAATGTTCAAAGTGCTCTGACTCCTACTCCTTCAACCGGAAAAACTTATGAGGTTAACTCCGTTCAATCTACCCCTGCCGGAAAAAATAAATATAAAAAAAGGAAAGGGTAGGAATAAAAAGGATAAAAATAATAATCCACAATCTGAAAAAGCTAAAACGCAACATGTTGATGATAAGGATAAGCGTAAACCTTGATATCCTTGCCTTATCTGTGGTGACAATCACTACACAAAATATTGTCCAAGACATGTCAAGGTCACTAAGTTTCTTCACGAGACCGAGAAGCCTCCCACACCTGTCATTTTTTCACAACCTTTCCCTTCTCAATAGCAGGCCCAATTGGTTATTCATGACCAACCCTCTCCTTCCACCACTTTGTATATCCTTATGTGTACTGGTGATTCAAAAAATAACGACGTTGCCATCGCAACCCATGCCAAATATTATTCTCCCTCAAAGAAGAAAGTTGACAATATACCACCTTCATTGGTTCAACTGCCTCCTTCAACTTCACCTCCCAATAGTCCTCTTCATCTTGAACGACCAGGTCTCGACACAGTTCTCTTACCCCCTCTAAAGGGCGTTGTTCGAAATTCTTCCTTTAATCCTCATGTGCATGCTCTCAAAACTACAATATTGTAGAAGACCTTGCGCAAGCACCCTTCGTGATGTCAACTCTCAAAGTCCTTCAAAGTTGTCCCACTCAATGGAAGGCACTATTAAAAACCATTGGTGGAATTGATCCCACAGATACGAATTTGATAATATTTGACTTGGAAGATCACTTTCCAAGGCTACCTCCTCAGTTAGTGTTTCAAATTCAAGTTGTCATAAAGAACAACAATATATGTAGAACCATTATTGACAAGGGCGTTGTTAGCACTTGGTAAATTTCCTAGAGGTTGACAGCGAAAGAAATCTACTAAGGTAACTTTATCCAACCGCTTTTGAAGTTAGGATCTAGCCCTTCCAACTTCAGAGAGGGATCTCTCTATATGATTTAGCTATGTTTCAAATTTTAAATATTAGGCTAGGTAAATAAATAGGTCATTTTTTTGTCGTTATAGTATTTGTCGAGTTGGTTGAGATAGTCTACACATCCATTGGGCTATGGGGTCTTTGTATTAAATAAAATATGAAATCCAAGCCAGAAACGCAAAGGGAAACTTTCACAAGGAGAGATAATATAATCACTGGATTCTTCAGTAGCATAAATGATGAATAGCAGAAAAGATGAGAAAGATAATTTCAACAAAGAAGCAGTTAAGAATTTCTTTATTGAAAACACCAGAAGATAAAACACTAAAATCTTTCGAGTCAGAAACAGGGTATATGAGATAAATCCTGCAACTTTCGTTACTTCTAAAGATTAGATTTAGAGAATAACATGATAACAAAGCAGGAATAACATTCAACTTAGAGAGAAAAACATCACCAGTGAATACACGCAAGAATCTTGTAAAAGTGCCTCCTTTTTATTAATGGAAGATCTCTTCAAAAATATTACAGTCTGATAGCTTAAGGGTGTGAAGATCAACAACCCCCAATACTTCGAAAGGTGAAGTATTTATAACTCAAATTACAAATGATCCTGTCATTAATGACCAAGATGTGCTAAATATATTTTTATCTTAACTAACTTAACAAATTTCCTAAATCTAGGAACTGCTTGATGAAGTGGTGTAACTGCATGCTGATTTCTGGGTGGATCATTGAAGGAGCCTCTACACGACCTCATCTGACTGGAAAACTAACTCAACTGGGACAGCTCATCTGCTACTCGATCAGATCAGAGAGTTCCTCCCATCAGAGATGATTGGGCACGTTGACTTTGAGTATCCTTCGAAACACTTCATCCATTTCTATGTACTTGTCGAAGGTAGGTTTGGTGAGGAAGATGTATTGAATCTCGTGTTGGATACTGATGTCCCACTGAAGGGCATCTAGGAATGCCTTGCCAGTGATGCTCCCTTGAATTCCTGCAAACTTTGAACTGTCCTTAGCCACATCGACCAATCTCTTCTTGTAGTATGGGAGTGTCATCAATTTATCATTGATTACCTTCAGACCAGGAAGACCTTTCTTCTGGAGAGCCTCAATCTTACTGAAGAATCTTTGTACCCCTAGGTCCATGGCCTAAACCTTTTCTTATAGCTGAAGCATTAATCCTCTCTTGGTCAAAACTCTTTTGACCTCAAGGATGGCCTATGTTCTGTCTTCAATTTTCAGCTCTTCCAGTTCTTCCCTGCTCTTAGAATTTAGGAACTTGATGATCTCGTTCGCCTATGTTGGCATCTCTCCCAATTCTGATCTAATCTTCTCAATGGCCTACTTGCTTCTTTGTACCAATTCATTATGCTCGAACATGATCTATATCATGGGCCATATCTCATTCATGGACTTGGTGATGTCTGTCCATACACTTTCCTTAACCTCGGCCAAAGTTTTTCCTGCCACTGTTTGCTTCCGGAGCTGTTGTAACTCCTGTTTGAGTTGATCTATCACCTGCTTTTCCTTGGAGAGGCTGGTTTGAAAGGAGGATTTGAGTTCCTGAAGGTTCTCAATCTCCTTTTTGAGCCTGCTGATCTCTGTTTCCTATAGGTTCATCTTTTCCATAGACTTATCCAGGTCGTTTGTCTTCTCCAAGGATGTCAATGGAGTTGTTGATGGGACCTTTGTCACTGGTGTTGTGCTCACTCCTGAAATTGGAATAGCACTCAATGGAATGACCTCCATTGGTTTCAATTGCTCTTTCTCTTTTACTAGTTTTTCCATCTCAGCCTCCATCTCCTTTAGCTGTGCATTCTGCTCCATGAGTAGCTTAAGCATTTCATCTTTCTCTCCTTCTTTCTCTGCTATCTCCTTCGCCTGCGAATCCTCTGTGGGCGGGAGCTTCAATTGTTTCCTTAAGGAGGCTATGTTAGCATTCTTCTTCTTTATCATTTCCTAATCTTCTTTCACGTTCAAAGGATCGTAACTGATCTTGAGGACCAGCTCCTCCAAAGTCTTAATCCTATTGTCCTTGGAAAAGGATGATATCTTCTCCAACTTGAGTTGTGTTTGAACATTGTTCAGGGACACTTGCAGTTTGGACACAGTAGTGGAAGCATGCGCCAGCGTGTAAAAAACCATTTCCCCTGTCTGCTTGTGCAGATCCATCTGATCGGACGGATGCACGTCCTTCGTCTGGAATTTGAAGGTGGCCCTCTTGTAGTCAGAGATCACCTTTGGATCTGGTACCTATGCCTAGAGGAATTCCATATTCATTATGCCCTTCTCAGTGTCGAATGCCGATAGTAACCTATGTTGTGCAGTCGACGTCTGCTTCCAGAAATGGGTGTCCGTTGGGCGCGAGAGATAGGTCAGCTGGGTAACAGATATGTCATCTAGTAATAAATGGCCAACGGATCACTTAGAGTGTGAGATGGTAGGTGACGGTGACTGAGGGATACGGACAGGTGACGTGGCAGCTATCGATTGGGGTAAAGGTCATAGTGAGGGGGCTTGCCACGTGCGACAAGGGGGGAATGGACTAACAACAGTTATGGGACGTGACTATTTCAGGAAAGGTGGGTGGTGACGTCCAGAGGTGACAATGGTATGTCAGACAGCAGGAGACGATGGGACACAAGGCCATTAGAACGTTGCCATGTATAAAGAGGGGCCTGCCAGAGGAAAGATACCATTCCGGAAACCCCCCCCCTTAGTTAAAACCAGATCAGTCGGGGGGGTCCGAAATACATTTTGGGTCATTGATATGCGCACTTGCTTCTGAGTCATAGATCTATGCACTCTGTTTATGACACATTCTGGACCCCCCCCCTTCATTAAAGGTAGAACGGATGGGGGGGTCTGGAATCTAATACTAATCATAGATCTAAGCACTTGATCTTGAGCCGTCCAGATGCACGTGGGTCTTATCAGCAATTTCGGACCCCCCACCCCCCTCTATTAAAGATAGAATAGTCGGGGGGTTCGAAAATACCTGTCCACCGTAGATCTGAGCGCAATCATCTGGACCATTGATACATGATCAAAGAATAATTGAGGGCGCAGAAACATACATGCGCCTAGAAAACTTAGGATAAGTGCTTTTTCATGGGTTTTCTTCAAGACTTTCATGTCTACACCACCAAGGGGTTAGTCGAACACATTTTAGGTATCCAAATCATGGTGCAACATTGATCATCAAACTGGTTCTTATTGAAGATAAATCAATAAAGAAACTAGCCTATCTTCTAACTTAGCTTCCTATGACAATTAACCTAGATTAGACTATTGGGTTAAGAATTTACTCTACCCTAGGGCTATCTGACCAAGATTAGACAGTCTGGCCAGATTTATTCACTAATCTAACCTAGATACTTTGGTTAATATTAAATTGTTTAGCCAAACTCATTCACTAATCCTATCAACATCAATTTAAAAAGAACTTGGCCATGCTTGAAAGGTATGGACCAAGTTACTATTATTACATGGGGCTTTTATTGCAATTCTTTTATGCCCTCTTTTCTTTTCTTTTTCTTTTTTCTTTTCTTTCTTTTTATTTTCCTTTCTTTTTCTTTTTTTTTTCTTTCTTTTTCTTTTTCATTTCTTTTTCTTTTCTTTTTCAAATTATTTGCAAAATGAAAAATCATTTGTCAACAAAAAACACTAGAGACAGAAAATATCCCAGTCACCAGTTGATCCTATAACTTATAGGGTGATAACAACAGCTCCACCTGGGGATTGTACTTTCCATGTGAAGTGCCAAGAATCCTGGTCCTGGTCATTCTGAGAATTTCTGCCTAGTAGCCTTTGTTGGTTTTATTCTCAAAAATTGGAAGAACAGTGGTCAGCGGCTTAGGGCCTTCTCTTCGGGCTTCAACCAACTGACTAATGTTCTTCGCTCAGAAAATGCAGGCGAAAAATAAAAATGGTATGTACAATGGTGAGTAGAAAACTTGTGTCTCTACTGAGGTGGCACGTAATGCTTCAGCATTCTGCCATTTACAGGTCCTCCTGGTAGATCTGTCCCATCAGCGTTGTTTAGCAAGAAAGAATTGTTCCCCTTGAATGCTTGAATCATGTATGGTCCTCTCCACAGACTATCAAATTTTCCATGCTTTCCCTTGTCTTCATTTCTGGCATCCCATCTCAGCACCAAATATCAGAGCTCAAAATCATCTTCCTTAGTTCTTTTTTCAAAAATATTCTTGATGCTTTCTTGGATTACCTGAGTCTTGTTGAAAACGTCTTCCCTAGACTGTTGCAACTAGATCATCTAGTTGATCCTTCTCTGTGAGTAATTTGGCTCAGCTTGTACCTCTTGAAGCAACTTCATGACAGGGACTCCTAAGAAAGTGGGGAAAACTGCTTCAGTCCCATAGACCAACTGGTATGGTGGCATATAGATTGACCTTTTGGTGGTCAGTCTTTCAGCCCACAAGGAAAACACAAACTTGTTATGCCACGATTTCTTGTTTTCCTACAACGTCTTCTTGATGATGTTTACCAAGGTTTTGTTTGAATATTCCACCAACCCATTCCCCTGAGGGTAGTAAGTTGTGGAATGTCCCAAACCAATGTGATACTGGTTGCAGAAATCTCTGAGTTTCTTCGACCGAAAAGCATCTACATTATCAGTTATAATCTTTCTAGGACATCCAAAGTGAGACAAGATATTATTTTCAAGGAATTTGATAACAACAGAGTTAGTGGCTTGCTTGCTTCGATCCATTTGGTAAAATAATCGGTGGCAGTGAGAATCCACCTATGCTGGCCTGAAGAAGGGGGGTGTATTTCTCCAATGAAGTCCAATCCCCATTAGCTGGAAAGGGGCTTCAACTGAGATCGGTTTCAAGGGGAGAGCAAGGAGTTTCCTTTTGCCTTCAAACAACTGACATTGATGACATGCAGTCACTTTATGATGTACATCAGCGAACAGGGTGGGCCAATAGAAACCAGCCCTGAGGATTTTGTTGGCTGTGACCTTCCAGTTCAGATGGCCACCACATTCTCCTGCATGAAATTCTTGTAACACTTTGTCAGCTTCATCTTTCAATAAACAATTTAACAGAATACCTCCAGGATCTTTCCAATACAGATTGCCTTCTAGAATACATAATTTTAAGGCTTTCAACTTCAAAAATCTAGCTTTAGTCTTAGTCAAACCAGGGGGAGCTTGTAAATTTTGCAAAACGAATATAAGGTTTGTGTACCATGGAGAGTTGAGAAATACCTCTCTCGCACTTGGAGTCGCCATCTCGCCCTATTCATCTACTGCAGCTAAAAAATTAATGTCAAGAGCATGGAAATTAGATTCAGCCATTAATTTAGCAAGGCCTTGACCTTTGATTAGTTTCGTAGGCTTAATCTCTATGTGGTATTCTAAAATGACAGCAATCCATTTTCCCCTTCTTCCATCCGGATTGTGCTGGGTCAAAATGTCTTTTACTACCGCATTCAGAGCATATGCAATGGTATGGGAATGGAGGATGTAGCCCTAAAATCTTTTATAGCTTTTACCAAGGCAAAAGCTTGTTTCTCCATTATCTTGTAATTCAGAGCAGTGTCTCTTAATGCTTTACTAAATAAATCTATGGGTTGTTCATACCCTTTGTTGTTCTTTTGTAGTAATACTGCTACTATAGTATGTTCGGAAGAGAAAGAAAAAAGATAGAAATCCTTAGTAAAATCGAGATTGATCAAGACAGGGGCCTATGTGAGTGCTCGTTTGAATTGTTTGAAAGACTGTCTGGACTCAAAGTCCCATTTTATTTTCACATCCTTTTTTAGCATATTTGTAATGTTTCTAAGGAGCTCTACCAGATTGGGAATGAATCTTTGTAGAAAGTTTATTCTCTCGATAAAAGGCTATAATTCTTTGATGTTTCTTGGGTGTTCTAATTTTTGTATGGCCTCGATTCTGCTAGGGTCTATTTTGATTCTGTCCTTGGATATGATGTGTCCTAGTATTTTTCCTTCCTCTAGTCCGAAAAGGCTCTTCTTAGGATTTAAAGAAATCCCAAACCTTCTACATTTCTCGAAGACCCATCTGAGGTGTCGCAGGTGTTCATCATCAGATCGGGAAAACACAGTTACATCATCCAAATAGATGACAATAAACTTACCTAATTCTTCCACAAAGATGATATCCATCGCTCTCTGGAAAGTGGCTCCAGCGTTCATCAAACCAAAAGGCATTTTCACATACATGAAAGTGCCCCATGGTGTGGTGAAAGCGGTTTTGTCTTGGTCATCCGGGTGAACTAGGACCTAATTATAACCTGAGAACCCATCCAGTAAAGAGATTCGACTGGATCCGACCACCCTTTGTAGGATATGGTCCATTTTGGGCAAGGGGTAATTGTCCTTCAGGGAGACCTTATTTAGATTTCAGAAATCTATGCAAAGCCTGATCTCCCCAGATTTCTTACGTGTAGGGACCAAATTAGAGACCCATTTGGAAAAATGCAACGGGACTATGATTTCGGCATCATACATTTTTTTTATTTCCTTTTCTATCAGAGGGAGTAACTTGGGATTTATCCTCCTAAGTTTCTGTCTGAACGGCTTTTGGTCTTCTTTTATTGGAATCCTATGTTGTATGATGCTGGTATCATAAGCTTTCAAATCCTCATAACCCCAGGCAAAGACATCCGAATATTCTTTGAACAGCTCAATGTATTTGATTTTTTTCTCCGGGGGTAATGATTTAGACAATTTGACTATCCTAGGTTTCTCTTCGGTCCCTATATTACAGTCTTCCACCTCTTGTCCATTGGCTTCAATTTTTTAGTTTTTTGGCTACGTCGTTAAAATAAAACAAGTCCTCCAAAGGAACTAGGCCCCTAGGTAAAACGTTACTTTTCAAATGCAGAATATCAGTCTCCATCTCATCATCGCCTGATTCTCCTGAATCTATGCTATTTACACTATCAATTTCAAAATCAGATCTATTTACATTTTCATCCTCGTTCTCTAAATCTATATTTGTACATTCAAAATCATTTTTACACTGTAGAAAGTATTCGATTTGATCATCATTACAAAACACTTTCCAGTACTTGATATTGTCAGGAACAGTTGGTCTGCATTTTACCTCCACCATGTATGGGCGAGTCGAGCGGAAAGGAATATTACATGTGGTTGCTGACATAGCCAATCCGTCCGCCAAAATGTTTTGTCCCCTCAGCATTACCTGCAAGTCAACTTTAGTGAAACATCTAAGGGCATCAAGAACATCATTCCTATAAGCTCTAAGACACGGGTGTTTCGTAGCGTAATCACCTTTGATTTGCTTGATTATCAACTCAGAATCACCTCTTACCATAATCTGTTTAGCACCAACTCTTTTCAAAAGCTTCAGACCAAGCATCAATGCTTCATACTCGGCAATATTGTTAGTGCATTGGAAATTTAATTTGTAAGAATGGTTTTCTAAATACCTGTTTCTATGATTATGCAACCAAACTCCTGCTCCGACTCCTTCTTTGCTTACTACTCCATCAAAATCCATGCTCCAGAAATCTGTCAGTAATTCTTCAGTTATCACATTTTTCATCCTTGCTACCTCAATGATTTATTGGCCTTCATCTGGACCAAATGTACCTTTTGCCAACTGAGGGTTTTTCTCTTCCGTGTCACCATCATTATACAGGATAAAAGAATCCAAGTCAGAATGTGTGGAGTAAAGAGGATAGTTGTTCATTTTTTCTTGGCTACTGACCATGTATTTCATCAATGTTTCTTTGTATAGCCTCCTTTGTTGTCCGAAAACTGGGATAGTAGCATAAGACATATCTATTTGCAGGGTACCTCTCAACTTAGCCCCCCAAGACTAGGATAGCAACATTCCATACTTCAGAGGAATGTCTGTAACTACCACATCCATTACCATGCTCTTTGTGGGAATCTGAACCAAGGTGATACATAGGTCCTTTCATCAAACCAATACATCTAACTTTACTGGAGTCAAATGAGTGTAAATCCTTACAAGGCCTGGTGACCTCCAGTCCTAGTTTCTCCATCACTGCTTTAGGCATCAAATTGTGGGAAGCACCTGAATCCATCATAGTGTTATGCAAGATCAGGTCATGTATGTTTATACTTATGTAAAAAGGAGCGACATCACCATTATCGTCTCAGCCATCTACTTTAGGTCCGAACAGAAGTTCAGGTTGATCATCTGTAAGGTTCACGGTATCTGAATGATTTGTTGATCCAATGGTTAAGGCCTTCTTGCCTATGTCAGGTTCAATGGTCAGTGCTTTAATCACCTGTGAACAATAAACGTCTTTGTTCATCAACTCAGAAAGTGGAATGGAAATTTTTACCTTGGCTAGTTCCCCCTCAAGGATGAAAGGTGTAGGAGCTCTGCCTTGGCTCATTAATTCTGGTTTGTCCACCATACTCTTTTGGCCAGAAGTATTTGTTGGATTAGTAGGTGATACCTCGGGCTGTGACGATATTTTCAGAATAGTAAGGATTTTCTTCGCGGGAACTTCGACAGTGCTCTTTTCAGGAATCTTCTCAGTAGATGGCTTAGAGGCCTTCTTGGTTTCGGTCACCTTCTTCGTTTCAATCGTGTTTTTTGGGGAACTCCCTTCTATATTTTTACTCCGTAGATTATACTGCTGGTGTACCTCCAAAATGGCATTTTCGAATGCCTACTTTTCTTCATCTTCAGCTTCTTCACTTACTTTTGTTTGATTAAGAAGGAAAATTTCTTGCTCTTCTTGGGTAAGGAAAATAGCTTCATTATCGTGAATGCCCATGAGATTTATGTGAGTATCCTCTAGTTCCTCAATCACTTCCTCCCCTTCATCAGCATAATTTTCTTGTAGGGGAGGTCTGATCCACTGATCCAGACCTCTCTGCTCTCTTTGATCCCTAGGATCTCTCTATCTGATTTGAGGAGGGTTTCTCCTAAAGTTAGGATTCTGAACCTGAGGAGCAGGTGGGTTGTCTCTTGGAGGATTTCTTTCTGACATAGTAAGTCTTTCCATCATTCTTTCCATTTCTCTAGCCAAAGAATATAATTTGGAATATGAGGTTGATGTGGAAGGTTCCTCTTTAATTGTGACTCTCCTCTCTGACCTCTGACGTGCCCTTTTTGCCAACAAATTGGCTTCCACACTTATTTCACTTTTCTTCATATCTTCCAGGGTGGTAGAATTTCTTTCCCTTAGTTGGTATGACATGTCAGTGTCAAAACCATCAGGGAATTTTATCAATGCCAAACCCTGTGGAGGTTTGATTTCATCTGGGATTGGGTTGTACAGGTTATTGAAACGAGTGCAGTAATCTTGTACTGTCTCACCTTGATTTCTTCTAATATTTTCGTATTCTGACAATATTTGGAGAGGGTTTTTCTTAACCTCCCATCTGTCTAGAAAAATCCTTTCGAATGTGGTAAGGTCAAGGATGGAGGCAGCACGTAAACCTTTGTACCATTTTTTAACGTCACCTATCAAACTTTGGGCAAACAATCTCATTTGAACATCAGCCTCATCTACTTCATGCAGATCAAAATAATCATTCATTTTATCAACATGTTGTTGTGCACTCAAAGGTCATGTTGCATCGAACTATGGAAGTCACGTTTGATAGTCTTGGGGCATGGCATGAAGAGGGGCAGCCAACACCAAGGGACCATATCTAGCCACCATGATGGGTGGAGGAGGTGAGATAACCGACTGGAGGATCGGCGAGGTAGTGACTGAAGATGAGGACGAGCAGGGACTGGATAGCACTGAGGGAGTGGTTTGTGGTTTAGAAGTGGAAGACAGAACTTTGGGGGTTCGGGGTTGCAAAATGGTTGGGTCAAAAATGATTCCAGTCACAAAACTATCGGACCGTGTTCTAACCAGACTTTGTTGGGAAAAGGTGTCAAAGTTAGGGTTTTGAAAAGTAACAGGTTTCCCTGAGAAGGAAAGGGACTTACACAAAGGAATATGACTCACTAAGCCTTCAGCTACGGACTTTTTCCTGAGCAACTTTTCCGGGTTATCTATCACTATCGCAGGTTCTGGGTCTGGATGAGATCGAGTATAAACTTTCTTGGGAGCCAGATTTCTTTTTGATTTTTATATATATATATTTTTGTTTTATGAGTCCGAAAATAATATGTACAAATTTAATCAACCTCTAAACATTACTTTCTTCTCAAATTTGCAATCTTTCAGGAATAGACTTTCTTTTAGGGAAAGAAAATGTGAAGTTATAAATTTTGTATGTTCAGTTCCCCAGTGGAGTCACCACTATGTAAGCACTTGGTAAATTTCCTAGAGGTTGACAACAGAATAAATATACTAAGGTAACTTTATCCAACCGCTTTTGAAGCTAGGATATAGCCCTTCCAACTTCAGAGAGGGATCTCTCTATATAATTTATCTATGTTTCAAATTTTAAATATTAGGCTAGGTAAATAAATAGGTCGGTTTTTTGTCATTATAGTATTTGTCGAGTTGGTTGACACAGTCTACACATCCATTGGGCTATGGGTTTGTGTCTTAAATAAAATATAAAATCCAAGCCAGAAATGCAAAGGGAAACTTTCACAGGGAGAGATAATATAATCACTGGATTCTTCAGTAGCATAAATGATGAATAGCAGAAAAGATGAGAAAGATAATTTCAACAAAGAAGCAGTTAAGAATTTCTTTATTGAAAACACCAGAAGATAAAAAATTAAAATCTTTCGAGTCAGAAAAAAGGTATACGAGATAAATCCTACAACTTTCGTTACTTCTAAAGATTAGATTTAGAGAACAACATGATAACAAAGCAGGAATAACATTGAACTTAGAGAGAAAAACATCACCAGTGAATACACGCAAGAATACTGTAAAAGTGCCTCCTTTTTATTAATGGAAGATCTCTTCAAAAATATTACAGTCTGATAGCTTAAGGGTGTGAATATCAACAACCCCCGATACTTCGAAAGGTGAAGTATTTATAACTCAAATTACAAACGATCCTGACATTAATGACCAGGATGTGCTAAATCTACTTTTAGCTTAACTAACTTAACAAATTTCCTAAATCTAGGAACTGCTTGATGATGTGGTGTAACTGCACACTGATTTCTGGGTGGACCGTTGATGAAGCCTCTGCATGACCTCATCTGACTGGACAACTGACTAGACTGGGACAGCTCATCTGCTACTCAATCAAATCACGGAGTTCCTCCCATCGGAGATGACTGGGCACGTTGACTTTGAGTATCCTTCGATACACTTCATCCATTTCTGTGTACTTGGCGAAGGTAGGTTTGGTGAGGAAGATGTATTGAATCTTGTGTTGGATACTGATGTCCCACTGAAGGGCATCTAGGAATGCCTTGCCAGTGATGCTCCCTTGAATTCCTACAAACTTTGAACTGTCCTTAGCCACATCGTCCAATATCTTCTTGTAGTCTGGGAGTGTCATCAATTTATCATTGATTACCTTCAGACCAGGAAGACCTTTCTTTTGGACAGCCTCAATCTTACTGAAGAATATTTGTACCCCTAGGTCCATGGCCTGAACCTTTTCTTCTAGATGAAGCATTAATCCTCTCTTGGTCAAAACCATTTTGACCTCAAGGATGGTCTCTGTTCTTTCTTCAATTTTCATCTCTTCCAGTTCTTCCCTGGTCTTAGAATTTAGGAACTTGATTATCTCGTTCACCTGTGTTGGCATCTCTCCCAATTATAATCTGAGCTTCTCAATGGCCTGCTTGCTTCTTTGTACCAATTCATTCTGCTCAAACATGATCTGTATCATGGGCCATATCTCATTCATGGACTTGGTGATGTTTGTCCATACACTTTCCTTAACCTCGGCCAAAGTTTTTCCTGCCACTGTTTGCCTCCGGAGCTATTGTAACTCCTATTTGAGCTTATCTGTCACCTGATTTTCCTTGTACAGGTTGGTCTGAAAGGAGGATTTGAGTTCCTAAAGGTTCTCAATCTCCTTTTTGAGCCTGTTGATCTTTGTTTCCTGTAGGTTCATCTTTTCCATAGACTTAGCCAAGTCGGTTGTCTTCTCCAGGGATGTCAATGGAGTTGTTGATGGGACCTCTGTCACTGGTTTTGTGCTCACTCCTGAAAATTGGAATAGCACTCAATGGAATTACCTCCATTGGCTTCAGTTGCTCTTTCTCTTTACTAGTTTTTCCATCTCAGCCTCCATCTCCTTTAGCTGTGCGTTTTGCTCCATGAGTAGCTTAAGCATTTCATCTTTCTCTCCTTCTTTCTCTACTATCTCCTTCACCTGCGAATCCTATGTGGGTGGGAGCTTCATTTGTTTCCTCAAGGAGGCTATGTTAGCATTATTCTTCTTTATCATTTCCTCAACTGCTTTCACGTTCGAAGGATCGTAACCGATCTTGAGGACCAGCTCCTTCAAATTCTTAATCCTATTGTCCTTGGCAAAGGACGATATCTTCTCCAACTTGAGTTGTGTTTGAACATTGTTCAGGGACACTTATAGTTTGGACGCAGTAGTGGAAGCATGCGCCAGCATGTAAAAAACCATTTCCCCTGTCTGCTTGTGTAGATCCATCTGATCGGCCGGATGCACATCCTTCGTCTGGAATTCGAAGGTGGCCTTCTTGTAGTCAATGATCACCTTTGGATCTGGTACCTGTGCCTGGAGGAATGCCATATGCATTCTGCCCTTCTTGGTGTCAAATGCCAATAGCAACCTATGTTGCGCATGTTATCACCCCATAAGTTATGGGAATCAACTGGTGACTGGGATATTATCTGTCTCTAGTGTTTTTGTTGTCAAATGATTTTTTATTTTGCAAATAATTTGAAAAGAAAAAGAAAAAGGAAAAAGAAAAAAGAAAAAAAGAAAAAGAAAAAAGAAAAGAAAAAAGAAAAAGAAAAAGAAAAAGAAAAGAAAAAGAAGAAAAAGAAAAAGAGGGCATAAAAGAATTGAAATGAAAGCCCCATGCAATAATAGTAACTTGGCCATGCCTTTCAAGAATGGCCAAGTTCTTTTTAAATTTAATGTTGATAGGGCAGTGAATGATTTGGCTAAACAGTTTAATCTTAGCCAAAGTGTTTAGATTAGATTAGTGAATAAATCTGACCAGACTGTCCAATCCTAGTCAGATATCCCTTAGGTTAGATTAGTGAATAAATATGACCAGACTGTCTAATCCTGGTCAGATAGCCCAATAGTTTAATCTGGGTTAATTGTCTTAGGAAGATAGGTTAGCGTGTAGGTTAGTTTCTTCATTTGTTTCACCCCAATAAAACCATCTTGATGAAAAATGTTACACCATGTCTCAAATGCCTAAAGGATAGTTTAGTCGAAGTCCCTTGGTGGTGTCTATGTGAAAAGTTTGGGAAAAAACCCATAAGATGCACCTATCCTAAGTTTTCCCAACACATATTTCTCCGCTCCTGATTTATGCTCCATGCACTTTTCGACGGTCCAGATCGTGGCACCCAGATCTACGGCGCACAGAGCATTCTAGACCCCCCCGACCATTCTGCTTTTAACCGGGGGGGGTCCGGAATCGGTAATAATAATTGCGCGCATATGGACAGCCCAGAGACAAGCACTAAAATCAAAGGCCCATATTTGATTCTGGACCCCCCCGTCCGCTCTGCCTTTAATGGAGGGGGGGGGTCCGAAATGAGAGATAAATGGCATGCTAAGATCCGCGGCTAGGAAACGGGCGCATAGATCAACGGCTCTAATTGGATTTCAGACCCCCCCAGATGATTTGCTTTTAACCAAGAGGGGGGGGGATCCGGAATGGTTACTCTTCTCTGGTGGGCCCCTAGTCATACGTGGCGTCATCCGATTGGTCCCAAAGTCTCATCACCATATGATATCTTACAGCCCCCCTCATTCATGGACATCATCTTCCACTGATTCCACTTGTCCCACTTGTTCCCGAGTTATGTCCCATCCCATAACTATTGTCAGTCCCTGTTGTCAGTCCCCTACCCCTTTCACTCATGACCAGCCCCTTATCACGACTTTTACGTCCAATCCCTAGCTTCCATGTCACCCGCCCGTATGTTTCGACCACCGTCATCTGCCATCTCACCCCCAAGTGGCCCGTTGTTCATTTATTATAGGATAACACACCCGTTATCCTGCTAACCTATCTCCCACGCTCAACCAACCCCAGTTTTGAATAAAACAACCATTATCCCCCCTACATTCGCTATTCACCCATCGCACCAGAAAATTTACCTCATACTCCTGCATTGCATTTTTGTTGCCTTCATCCACAGTCAGTCGACACCACTAACTCCGTGTTTATTGCAGGTACTGTAGTAGAGATGGTGCCAAAGCCAAGACAAGCAGAAGAAGAGGAGAATCCTTTTCTCCCACCTCCTGTCGACCTGGACAAAATACCATTGGTCGACAAAGACAGATTGATCACTGATACCAAGTGTGATTTCAACTTTTCAAACCTCCAATCATGGCTTCAGGAGGTTTTCCTAGACCAGAGTGATGAAATTGGACTCTGGGAGTCCAATTTTCCCCTTTACCTCTTTCCCCAGATACACCATTTCCCCGAATTCGCACTTAAATTCCAAGCTCACTACATCCCCAAATAGAGAGTCGTCATATCCTCATCCGAAGACACCCTTTTTCTCATCACTCCCGAAGACATAGACCAGATGATGCAAATTCCCCGTGCTAAATCTGTGTCTCCTCTCAACTTAGAAATCCTCACTGAGTTATACCAGAAGATGACTTTTCCCCAGAGAGCTCAAATTTTCGAGCTTTTCCTTCCCACCTCTGCTCAATTCCCTTCCACAAATCCCCCTTACCCCTCATCCATGTTCTCTACCAAGGGAAACCAGGTCATTTCCTCCCTTTGTGCTCTGTTAGGTTATTATTTCGACCAGTGGGTAGACGAGCACATTCTAGGTTTTCTATCCATTTTCTCTAATGATGAAAAACCCACAACACAGTTTGATTACAGCACCTTCTTGGCCGATAATATTCACGAACAGTTCGTGAATTTTGGCACAGAAGGCATGTTCAGATACTCATCTATATTGGCATACATGTTTGTTTACTTTCAAGCAGATAAATTTAGTTTCTCCATGCAGAAGATGGACGCAGATGGAAGGCCTCAGCCAGTCATAGCATGGACCTCTTTGTTGAAGCACAACTCCACAAAGTATAGCTTCAAGGATTTCATCGATCTGTTTTACCACCCGGTGGTAAGCATGTTGAGCGGTATGCCCGAGCCTAGAATAAACGATGAAGTCTATAGAATTATGCATCTCTCGGACGGCTCAAAGACCGGAGATTGGTACCTGTATCAAAACCACACCGAGATCAGAGTATTTGGGTGCGAGTTGGCACCCTACAAGCTGCCCAAATATGTGTCGGTAAGAATCTTTACTTTAGAGTACATAAGGCAGATCATGAATTCAGATGATATTCATTTCGTATCCTTGAAGAAAAAACAACAACTTCGAATCAAGGGGCAAATTGGCTCCTTCATCTGCAACAGTCGTGGCACCGGAAAAGAAGCGGACCGGATGCTGAGAGAAATGAAGTTTTTCTTAAGTTTCCCATGGCACTATGATCCATGTGGGATCATTTCAGAAATGCGGGTGAAAAATAAAAACATCCCGTATGTTCATGAGTCCAAGCCCGAGATTGAAAAATTTGCCAATCAGACAGTGTGGATGCCTGACACCTTGGTCGAAGTGGAATAGCAGGTTCCCTCGACCACTGTACTTCCAACTTCCATGCCACAGGTCCCTAAGGAAAAAAGGCCCCGACAAGAATCATCTCCGCCTGTCATGGAGGTGTCGTCTGAAGAGTTCCAGTTGCACACTAAGAGGCCCAAGACAACCACAGTTCTCAGTCCAACCGGAGCAATAGAAGTCCCACCTACCACAGTGATCAAACTTGTTTTTCCACCCTTCGGGACGCTCATTCATAAGGAAATCACCCCAGTGGTACCGAAGAAATCCTCAGGATCCCCCCTGGATACTCAGCCAAGCAAGACTGGGCCCAAATTGAGCCTTTTCGAGAAGTACGAGATGATTAAGAAAAAGAATCAGAATCTTACCAGCAGTACCTATGCTCAGTTTCGAAAGCAAACGTCAACTTCACAGCACAGGTTGTTGTCTGCATTTGACACAGAAAAGGGCAGGATGCACATGGCCTTCCTCCAGGCACAGGTACCAGACCCCAAGGTAATCACAGACTACAAGAGGGCCACCTTCCAATTCCAGACGAAGGACGTGCACCCAGTAGATCAGATGGATCTACATAAACAGACAAGGGAGATGGTATTCCATACATTGGCACATGCTTCAGCTTCTGCAACAAAATTTCAGGTATCATTAAATAATGCTCAGACACAACTCAATCTGGAGAAGATATCATCCTTCGCAAAAGACAACAAAATCAAAACTTTGGAGGAGTTGGTCCTCAAGATCGGCTATGACCCCTCCAACATCAAAGCTACAGAGGAAATGATAAAGAAGAAGAATGCAGACATTGCCGCTCTAAGGAAACAACTGAAACTCCCGCCAACAGAAGACTCACAGGCGAAGGAGATAGCAGAGAAAGAAGGTGAGAAGGATGAAATGCTTAAGCTGCTCATGGATCAGAATGCACAGCTCAAAGAAATGGAGGCTGAGATGGAAAAACTGCTAAAGGAGAGAGAGCAGCTGAAGTCTATGGAAGCCATTCCATTGACTGTCATCCCAATCTCAGGTACAAGCACAACAACAGTAATAGCAATCCCATCCGCAACACCAGTGACACCACAAGAGGGGACAACCGATCTCGCCAAATCCATGGAAAAGATGAACTTGCAAGAGACAGAAATCAGCAGGCTTAAGAAGGAAGTTGAGAGCCTCCAGGACTCAATAATTATTTCCAGACTAGCCTGTCCAAAGAAAATCAAATAACAGAGAAGCTCAAGCAGGAGCTACAGCAGCTCCAAAAGCAAACAGTGGCAAGGAAAACTCTAGCTGAGGTCAAAGAGAATGTATGGACAGACATCACAAAGTCGATAAATGAGATTTGGCCCATGATCCAAATTATGTTTGAACAGAATGAGTTGGTCTAGAGGTGCAAACAGGCCATTGAAAATATCAGAGTGGAATTAGGAGATAGACCAACTCAGGCAAATGAGATCATCAAATTCCTAAATTCTAAGACCAAAGAAGAGCTAGAAGAGTTGAAGATCGAGGACAGAACAGAGACCATCCTTGAGGTCAAAAAAGTTTTGACCAAAAGGGGATTAATGCTTCAACTAGAAGAAAAGGTTCAGACCATGGACCTAGGAGTACAGAAATTCTTCAACAAGATCGAGGCTCTCCAGAAGAAAGGTCTCCCCGGTCTGAAGGTTGTTAATGATAAACTGATGACACTCCCAGATTACAAAAAGAGACTATTTGAAGTGTCTAAGGACAGTTCAAAGTTCACTGGCATACAAGGGAGCATCACTGGCAAAGCATTCCTGGACGCTCTTCAGTTGGACATCAGCATCTGACACGAGATTCGATACATATTCCTCACTAAGCCCACATTCGCCAAGTATACGGAAATGGACGAAGTGTATCGGAGATTGCTCAAAATCACTATGCCTAATCATCTCAGATGAGAGGAACTCTATAATCTTCTTGATTAGCATATGATATTTCCACGGTCCAGTCACCTGTCTAGTCATATGAGGTCGTGCAAAAGGCTTCATCAACGGTCTACCCAGAAATTCTGCATGCAATTGCACCAAGTCATCAAGCAATTTGATTAGTTAAATTAGTTAGGCTAAAAATAGAATTGGCATGTCTTGATCATTTATGACAGGAAAGAATGTAATTTAAATTATAAATACTTCACCTTTTGAAGTGTTGAGGGTTGTTGATCTTTACACCATAAAGCTATCAAACTGTAACAATTTTTGAAGAGATCTGCCATTAATGAAAAGGAGGCACTTTTACAGGATTCTTGCGTGTATTCACTGGTGATGTTATTCTCTAAGTTGAATGTTATTCATGCTTTGTGATCATTTTGTTTTCTGAAACTAATCTTTAAGAGTAACGTATGTTGCAGGATTTATCTTGGATACCCTGTTTCCGACTTTAAATATTTTAATGTTTATCTTCTGATGTTTTCAATTAAGAAATTCTTAACTGCTTCTTAGTCGAATTTATTTTTCTCATCTTTTCTTCTGTCCATCATTTAAGCTACTAAAATATCCAGTGATTATATTATCTCACCCTGTGGAAGTCTTATTTTCTCATTTCTGGTGGTATTTCGTATTTAATTAAATACAGACCCCATAGCCCAATGGAAGTGTAGACTGTCTCAACCAATTTAAAAACACTTTGACAACAAAACCTATAGATTTCTTTACCTAGCCTAATATCTAAAATTGAAACATAGATAAATCATATAGAGAGATCCCTCTCTGAAGCTAGACGGGTTAGATCCCAGCTTTAAAAGTGGTTGGATAAAGTTACCTTTGTGGATTTCTTCTCTTTCAACCTCTAGGAAATTTACCAAGTGCTAACATAATGGCGACTCCACTGGGGAAGAACTAAAAATTGATATTTTCACATTTTCTTTCCCCTTAAAAGAATGTTCAAATTTGAAAAGAAAATAATGTTTAGAGGTTGATTAACTCTGTACATATTGTTTTCAGACTCGCAAAATTAAAAAGTATATATCTCAAAAAACAAAAAGAGTTATGGCTCCCAAGAAAGTTCATACTCAATCTCACCCAAACCCAGAACCTGCGTTAGTGGTAGATAACCCCGAAAAGTTGCTCAGGAGAAATTCCTTAGCTCCCATTTCAGTGAGTCATATTCCCCTTCATAAGTCTCCTTCTTTTTCCGAGAAGCCGGCTACCTCCCAAAACCTTGATCTCGATACTTTTCCACAACGAAGTCTGGTTAGAACACGGTATGACAACTTTGTGACTGAAATCATTTTTGACCCAACTGTTCTGCAACCCCAAACTCCCGAAGTTCTGTCTCCCACGACTAAATCACAGATCACTCTCTCAGTACTATCCAGTCCCTCTTCGTCCTCATCTTCAGCCGCTACCTCGCTGACCATCCAAGTCATCGCCCCACCTCCTCCACCCATCATGGAAGCTCAATATGCTCCTCTGGTATTGGTTGCACTGCTACATGCAATGCCCCAAGACTATCAAACTAGACTTCCATAGTTCAATGCAACAGGAACCTTAAACGCCCAACAACATGTTGACAAAATAAATGACTATTTTGACCTGCAAGAGGTTGACGAGGCTGACGTTCAAATGTGACTGTTTTCCCAGAGTTTGACAGGTGACGTCAAGAAATGGTACAAAGATTTACCTGCTGCCTCAATCCCTGACCTTGTCGCTTTTCAAAGGAGTTTTCTTGACAGATGGGAGGTAAAGAAAAATCCTCTCCAGATATTGTCAGAATATGAGAGTATAAAAAAAAATCAAGGTGAGACGGTACAGGATTTATGCACCCATTTTAATAACTTGTACAATGCAATTCCAACCGAAATCAAACCTCCACAAGGCCTGGCGTTGATAAAATTCCCTGATGGTTTTGATGCCGATATGTCATACCAATTAAGAGAAATAAATTCTACCACCTTGGCTGACATGCAGAGAAGTGCTATAAGTGTGGAGCCCAATCTATTGGCAAAAAGGGCACGACAGAGGTCAAAAAGGAGAGTCACAATCAAAGAAGAACCTTCCACATCGAACACAGATTCCAAATTGGATTCTTTGGCCCAAACAATGGAACTAATGCTGGAAAGAATGACTTTGTCAGACATAAATCCTCCAAGGGACAACACACCTGCTCCTCAGGTTCGGAACCCCAATTTCAGGAGAAACCCTCCTCAAATCAGACAGAGAGATCCTAGGGATCAAAGAGAGCAAAGGGGCCCAGATCAGCAAATTAGACCTCCCCTACAATAAAACTATGTTGATGAAGGGGGGGAAGTAATTGAGGAATTGGAGGACACTCACATCAACCTCATGGGCATTCACGACAACGAAGCTATCTTTCTTACCCAAGAAGAGCATGAACTATTTCTTCTAAATCAAACGAAAGTATGTGAAGAAGCTGAAGACGCAGAACAATAGGCCTTTGAAAATGCTATTTTGGAGGTACATCGTCAATACAATCTGCGGAGTAAGAAGACAGAAGGGAATTCCCCAAAAAAGACGACTGAAACACAGAAGGTAGCCGAGACCAAGAAGACCCCTGAGCCATCCACTAAGAAGACTCCTGAGAAAAATACTACTAAGAAGACTCCTGAGAAGAGTAAATCCGACGTTCCCGTGAAGAAAAACCTCACCATTCTGAAAAGGCCATCACAGCCCAAAGTTTCACCTATTAATCCACCAAGTACTTCTGAGCAAAATAATTTGGGGGACAAACTACAAATGATGATCCAAGGCAGAGTTCCTACACACTTTAGCTTGGAAGGGGAATTGGCCAAAATAAAAATTCCCATCCCACTTACAGAGTTGATGAACAGAGGCGGTTATCGTTCACAGGTGATTAAAGCACTGGCCATTGAACCTGACATAGGCACTAAGGCCTTAACCATTGGATCAGCAAGTCATTTAGACACTGTGAACCTTACTGATGATTGACCTGAGCTTATTTTTGGACCTAAAGTAGATGTTCAAGACGACACTGGTGAGGTCGCTCCTTTTTACATCAGTCTGAACATACACGACTTGATCTTGCATAACGCTATGCTGGATTTAGGTGCATCCCACAATCTGATGCCTAAAGCAGTAATGGAAAAACTGTGATTGGAGGTCACCAGACCATACAAGGACTTACACTCATTTGACTCCAATAAAGTTAAATGTATTGGTTTGATCAAGGACCTATACATCACCTTGGTTCAGATTCCTATGAAGAGCATTGTAATGGATGTGTTGGTCACATAAATCCCGCCTAAATATGGAATGTTGCTATCCCGGTCTTGGGGGGCTAAGTTGAAAGGAACCCTGCAGCTAGATATGTCTTATGCCACTATCCCAGTGTTTGGGCAACAGAGGAGGCTGTACAGAGAAACGTTGATGAAGTACATGGTCAGTAGTCAAGAAAAGCCTCACAATTATCTCCTTTACTTTGCACATTTCGATTTAGATTCGTTTATCTTGTACAACAATGGTGACATGGGAGAGAAAGATACTCAACTGGTGGAAGACACATATAGTCAAGATGAAGGCCAAGAAATCATTGAGGTAGCAAAGATGAAGAACGTGATAAATGAAGAGTTACCCGTTGATTTCTGGAGCATGGATTTTGATGGGGCTGTGAGTAAAGAAGGAGCAGGAGCTGGCATCTGGCTGCATAATCACTGAAACAGGTATTTAGAAAACCATTCTTACAAATTAAATTTCTAGTGCACTAACAATGTTGCCGAGTATGAAGCCTTGATGCTCGGTCGGAAGCTTTTGAAAAAGGTTGGTGCTAAACAGATTATGGTAAGAGGTGATTCTGAGTTGATAATCAAGCAAATTAAAGGTGAGTATGCTACGAAACACCCACGTCTTAGAGCTTATAGGAATGTTGTCCTTGATGCCTTGAGGTTTTTTACTGAAGTTGACTTGCAGGTAATGCCGAGGGGACAGAATATTTTGGCAGACGGATTGGCTACGTCAGCAGCCACCTGTAAGATTCATTTCTGCCCAACTCGCCCATATACTATTGAGGTGAAATGCAGACCTACAGTTCCCGACAATATCAGGTACTGGCAAGTGTTTGGTAATGATGACCAAATTGAAGACTTTCTGCAATGCAAAAACGATTTTGAATGTACAAATATAGATTTAGAAAATGAAGATGAAAATGTAAATAATTCTGATTTTGAAATTGATAGTGTAAATACCATAGATTCAGGAGAATTAGGCGATGACGAAGTAGATGCTGACGTTTTACAGTTGAAAAACAATGTTTTACCTAGAGGCCTAGTTCCTTTAGAGGACTTGTTCAATTCTAACGATGTGGCCAAGAAACCAAAAATAGAATCCCATGGACAAGATGTAGAATACTGTAATATAGGGACTGAAGAGAAACCTAGGATGGTCAAACTGTCTAAATCATTACCCCCAGAGCAAAAACTAAAATACAGTGAGTTGTTCAAAGAATTTTCGAATGTATTTGCCTAGAGCTATGAAGATTTGAAAGCCTATGATACTAGCATCATACAGCACAGGATTCCAATAAAAGAGGACCAAAAACCGTTTAGGCAGAAACTTATGAGGATTAATCCCAAATTGCTCCCTCTAATAGAAAAAGAGATCAAGAAAATGTACGATGCCAAGATCATAGTTCCATTACGTTTTTCCAAGTGGGTTTCTAATCTGGTTCCTACACGTAATAAAATCGGGGAGATCAGACTCTGCATAGACTTCTGAAATCTGAATAAAGTCTCCCTGAAGGATAATTACCCCTTACCAAAAATGGACCACAACCTACAAAGGGTGGTCAGGTCTAGTCAAATTTCTCTGCTGGACGGTTTCTCAGGTTACAATCAGGTCTTAGTTCACTTGGACGACCAAGAAAAAATCGATTTCACCACACCATGGGGCACTTTCATGTCTGTGAAAATGCCTTTTGGTCTGATGAACACAAGAGCCACATTCCAGAGGGCAATGGATATCGACTTTGTGGAAGAATCAGGTAAGTTTATTGTCGTCTATTTAGATGATGTGACTGTGTTTTCCCAATCTGATGATGAACACCTAAGGCACCTCAGACGAGTCTTCAAGAAGTGTAGGAGGTTTGGGATTTCTTTAAATCCTAAGAAGTGCCTTTTCAGGTTAGAAGAAGGCAAACTGCTAGGACATATCATCTCAAAGGAAGGAATCAAAATAGACCCTAGCAGGATTGAGGCTATACTAAATTTGGAACACCCAAGAAACCTCAAAGAACTACAGTCTTTTATCGGAAGAATTAATTTTCTGCGAAGATTCATTCCCAATTTGGCAGAACTCCTCAGAAACATTACAAACAGGCTTAAAAAGGACGTAAAAATAAAATGGGACTCTGAGTCCAGACAATCTTTCGAACAAGTTAAACGAGCACTCACAGAAGCCCCTGTCTTGATTAGTCCATATTTTACTAAGGATTTCTATCTCTTTTCTTTCGCCTCTGAACATACTATAGCAGCGGTGTTACTACAGAAGAACAGCGAAGGGTATGAACATCCCATAGCTTTCTTTAGCAAAGAATTAAGGGGCGCTTCTCTGAATTACAAGATAATGGAGAAACAAGTGTTTTCTTTAGTAAAATCCATAAAAGACTTCAGGGTCTACATTCTCCATTCCCACACCATAGCTTATGTTCCGAACACGGTAGTAAAGGACCTCTTGACACAAGACAATCTGGATGGAAGAAGGGGAAAATGGATTGTTGTCATTTTAGAATATGATATAGAGATTAAGCCCATGAAACTAATCAAAGGTCAAGGCCTTGCTAAATTAATGGATGAATCTAACTTCCATGCTCTTGACATTAATTTTCTAGATGTGGCAGATGAACAGGGTGAGATGGCGACTCCAAACATGAGAGAGGTATTTCTCAACTCTCCATGGTATGCAGACCTTATATTCATTTTACAAAATTTACAAGCTCCCCCTAGTTTGACTAAGACTAAAGCTAGATTTTTGAAGTTGAAAGCTTTGAAATTCTGTATTCTAGAAGGCAATTTGTATTGGAAAGATCCTGCAGGCATTATGTTAAATTGTTTACTGAAAGATGAAGCCGATAAAGTTTTACAAGAGTTTCATGCAGGAGAATGTGGTGGCCATTTGAACTGGAAGGTCACAGCCAACAAAATACTCAGAGCTATATTCTATTGGCCCACCTTGTCTGCCGATGTGCATCAGAAGGTAACAGCATGTCACCAGTGTCAAGTGTTTGAAGGTAAAAGGAAAACCCTTCCTCCTCTAAAGCCAATCTCAGTTGAGGCCCCTTTCCAGCAATGGGGGCTCGACTTCATTGGGGAAATACACCCACCTTCTTCAGGCCAACACAGGTGGATTCTTACTGCCACCAATTATTTTACAAAATGGATCGAGGAAGTACCAAGCAGGCAAGCCACTGACTCTGTTATTATTAAATTCCTTGAAAATAATATTTTATCTCGTTTTGGTTGTCCTAGAAATATTATAACTGACAATGCAGCTACCTTTCGGTCGAAGAAACTCATAGATTTCTGCAACCAGTATCACATTGGTTTGGGGCACTCCACAGCCTACTACCTGCAGGGAAATGGGTTGGCGGAATCTTCAAAAAACACTTTGGTAAATATCATCAAGAAAACATTGCAGGAAAATAAAAAATCATGGCACAATAAGTTGGTGTTTTCTTTATGGGCTGACAGGCTAACCACCAAAAGGTCAATTGGTATGTCACCATACCAGCTGGTCTACGGTACAGAGGCAGTTTTCCCCACTTCTTTGGGAGTCCCTGTCATGAAGTTGCTTCAAGAGGTACAGGCTGAGCCAAATGACTCACAGAGAAAGATTAACCAGATGATCTAGTTGCAGCAGTCTAGGGAGGATGTTTTCAACAAAACACAGGTCGTCCAAGAAAACATCAAGAAGATCTTTGAAAAATGAACCAAAGAGGATGATTTTGAGCTAGGAGATTTGGTGTTAAGATGGGATGCTAGGAATGAGGACAAGGGAAAGCATGGGAAATTTGATAATCTGTGGACAGGGCCATACATGATTCAAGCCTTCAGGGGAAACAACACTTTCTTGTTAAACAACGCCGATGGGTCAAATCTGCCAGGAGCACCTGTGAATGGCAGAATGCTGAAACATTATGTCCCACCTCAGTAGAAGATTTGAGTGCTCACTCCCCATTGTACATACCAGTTTAAGTTTCATTTTTCACTTGCATTTTCTAAGTGAGGAACATTAGTCAGTTGGATGAAGCCTGAAGAGAAGGCCCTAAGCTGCTGACCATTGTTTTTCCACTTTTTGAGAATAAAACCAACGAAGGCTACTAGATAGAAATTTTCAGGACTACAGGAACCAGGATTCTTGGCACTTCACAGGGAAAGTACCATCCCCAGGTGGAGCCACTGTTATCACCCCATAAGTTATGGGAATCAACTGGTGACTGGGATATTATCTGTCTCTAGTGTTTTTGTTTTCAAATGATTTTTTATTCTGCAAATAATTTGAAAAGAAAAAGGAAAAGGAAAAAAGGAAAAAGAAAAGAAAAAAGAAAAAAAGAAAAGAAAAAAGAAAAAGAAAAAGAAAAAGAGGGCATAAAATAATTGAAATGAAAGCCCCATGCAATAATAGTAACTTGGCCATACCTTTCAAGCATGGCCAAGTTCTTTTTAAATTTAATGTTGATAGGGTAGTGAATGATTTGGCTAAACAGTTTAATCTTAGCCAAAGTGTTTAGGTTAGATTAGTGAATAAATCTAACCAGACTGTCTAATCCTAGTCAGATAGCCCTTAGGTTAGATTAGTGAATAAATCTTACCAGATTGTCTAATCCTGGTCAGATAGCCCTAAGGTAGAGTAATTTCTTAACCCAATAGTTTAATCTGGGTTAATTGTCCTAGGAAGATAGGTTAGCGTGTAGGTTAGTTGCTTCATTTGTTTCACCCCAATAAAACCAGCTTGATGAAAAATATTACACCATGTCTCAAATGCCTAAAGGATAGTTTAGTCGAAGTCCCTTGGTGGTGTCTATGTGAAAAGTTTGGGAAAAAACCCATAAGATGCACCTATCCTAAGTTTTCCCAACACATGTTTCTTTTCTCCTGATTTATGCTCCATGCACTTTTCGACAGTCCAGATCGTGGCGCCCAGATCTACGACGCACAGAGCATTCCAGACCCCCTCGACCGTTCTTCTTTTAATTTGGGGGGAGGGGGGGGTCCAGAATAGGTAATAAGAATTGTGCACATCTGGACGACCCAGAGATGAGCGCTGAAATCAAAGGCCCAGATTTGATTCTGGACCCCCCGTCCGTTCTACCTTTAATGGAGGGGGGGGTCCGAAATGAGAGATAAACGGTGCACTAAGATCTGCGGCCAGGAAATGGACACGTATATCAACGACTCTAATTGGATTTTGGACCCCCCCGGATGATCTGCTTTTAACCGAGGGGGGGCGGTCTGGAATGGTTACTCTTCTCTGGCGGGCCCCTAGTCATACGTGGCATCATCTGATTGGTCTCGAAGTCTCATCACCATATGCTATCTGACAGCCCCCGTCATTCATGGATGTCATCTTCCACTGATTCCACTTGTCCCACTTGCTCCCGAGTTATGTCCCATCCCATAACTGTTGTCAGTCCCTGCTGTCAGTCCCCTACCCCTTTCACTAATGACCGGCCCCTTATCACAACTTTTACGTCCAATCCCTAGCCTCCACGTCACCCACCCATATGTTTCGACCACCATCATCAGCCATCTCACCCCCAAGTGGCCCGTTGTTCATTTATTACAGGATAACACACCCGTTATCCTATTGACCTGTCTCCCGCGCTCAACCGACCCCAGATTTGAATAAAACTACCGTTATCCCCCCTACATTCACTATTCACCCATCGCACCAGAAAATTTACCTCATACTCCTCCATTGCACTTCCGTCGCCTTCATCCATAGTTAGTCGACACCACTAACTTTGTGTTTATTGCAGGTACTATATCAGAGATGGCGCCAAAGCCAAGACAAGTAGAAGGAGAGGAGAATCCTTTTCTCGCGCCTCCTGTCAACCTGGAAAAAATCCCATTGGTCGACAAAGACAGATTGATCCCTGATACCAAGTATGATTTCGATTTTTCAGACCTCTAGTCATGGCTCCGGGAGGTTTTCCTGGACCAGAGTGATGAAATTGGACTCTGGGAGTCCAATTTTCCCCTTTACCTCTTTCCCCAGATACACCATTTCCCCGAATTCACACTTAAATGCCAAGCTTACTACATCCCCAAACAGAGAGATGTCATATCCTCATCCAGAGATACCCTTTTTCTCATCACTCCTGAAGACATAGACCAGATGATGCAAATTCCCCGTGTTGAATCTGCCTCTCCTCTCAACTTAGAAATCCTCACTGAGTTATACCAGAAGATGACTTTTCCCCAGAGAGCTCAAATTTTCGAGCTTTTCCTTCCCACCTCCGCTCAATTCCCTTCCAAAAATCCCCCTTACCCCTCATCAATGTTCTCTACCAAGGGAAACCAGGTCATTTCCTCCATTTGTGCTCTGTTAGGTTACTATTCCGACCAGTGGGTAGATGAGCCCATTCTGGGTTTTCTATCCATTTTCTCCAATGATGAAAAACCCACAACACAGTTTGATTACAGCACCTTCTTGGCCGATAATATTCACGAACAGTTCATGAATTTTGGCACAGAAGGCATGTTCAAATACTCATCTATATTGGCATACATGTTTGTTTACTTTCAAGCAGATAAATTCAGTTTCTCCATGCAGAAGATGGACGCAGATGGAAGGCCTCAGCCAGTCACAGCATGGACCTCTTTGTTGAAGCACAACTCCATAGAGTATAGCTTCAAGGATTTCATCGATCTGTTTTACCACCCGGTGGTAAGCATGTTGAGCGGCATGCCCGAGCCTAGAATAAATGACGAAGTCCAAAGAATTCTGCATCTCTCAGACAGCTCAAAGATCGGAGATTGGTACATGTATCAAAACCACACCGAGATCAGAGTATTCGGGTGCGAGTAAGCACCCTACAAGCTGCCCAAATATGTGCCAGTAAGAATCTTTTCTTTAGAGTACATAAGGCAGATCATGAATTCAGATGATATTCATTTCGTATCCTTGAAGAAAAACAACAGCTTTGAATCAAGGGGAAAATTGGCTCCTTCATCTGCAACAGTCATGGCGCCGGAGAAGAAGCGGACTGGATGCTGAGAGAAATGAAGTTTTTCTTAAGTTTCCCATGGAACTATGATCCATGCGGGATCATTTCAGAAATGCAGGTGAAAAATAAAAACATCCCGTATTTTCATGAGTCCAAGCCCGAGATTGAAAAATTTGCCAATCAGACAGTGTGGATGCCTGACACCTTGGTCGAAGTGGAATAGCAGGTTCCCCCGAACACTGTACTTCCAACTTCCACACCACAGGTCCCTAAGGAAAAAAGGCCCTGATAAGAATCATCTCCGCCTGTCACGGAGGTGTCGTCCGAAGAGTTCCAGTTGCACACTAAGAGGCCCAATACAACCACAGTTCCCGGTCCAACCAGAGAAATAGAAGTCCCACCTACCACAGTGGTCAAACCTATTATTTCACACTTCAGGACGGTCATTCATAAGGAAATCACCCAAGTGGTACCGAAGAAATGCTCAGGATCCCCCCTGGATACTCAGCCGAGAAAAACTGGGCCCAAATTGCGCATTTTCGAGAAGTACGAGATGATTAAGAAAAAAAATTAGACTCTTACCAGCAGTACCTATGCTCATTTTCGAAAGAAAACGTCAACTGCGCAGCATAGGCTATTGTCTGCATTTGACACAGAAAAGGGCAGGATGCACATGGCCTTCCTCCGGGCGCAGGTACCAGACCCCAAGGTAATCACAGACTACAAGAGGGCCACCTTCGAATTCCAGATGAAGGACGTGCACCCAGCAGATCATATGGATCTGCATAAACAGAGAGGGGAGATGGTATTCCATACATTGGCACATGCTTCAGCTTCTGCAGCACAATTTCAGGTATCATTAAACAATGCTCAAACACAACTCAAGCTGGAGAAGATATCATCCTTCGCAAAAGACAACCGAATCAAAACTTTGTAGGAGTTGGTCCTCAAGATCGGCTATGACCCCTCCAATGTCAAAGCTACAGAGGAGATGATAAAGAAGAAGAATGTAGACATCGCCGCTCTAAGGAAACAACTGAAACTCCCGCCCACAGAAGACTCACAGGCGAAGGAGATAGCAGAGAAAGAAGGCGAGAAGGATGAAATGCTTAAGCTGCTCATGGATCAGAATGCACAGCTCAAAGAAATGGAGGCTGAGATGGAAAAACTGCTAAAGGAGAGAGAGAAGATGAAGTCTATGGAAGCCATTCCATTGACTACCATCCCAATCTCAGGGACAAGCACAACAACAGTAACAGCAATCCCATCCGTAACACCAGTGACACCACAAGAGGGGACAGCCGATCTCGCCAAATCCATGGAAAAGATGAACCTACAAGAGACATAAATCATCACGCTTAAGAAGGAAGTTGAAAGCCTCCGGGAACTCAAGAATTCTTTCCAGACCAGCCTGTCCAAAGAAAAGCAGATAACAGAGAAGCTCAAGCAGGAGCTACAGCAGCTCCAAAAGCAAACAATGACAGGGAAAACTCTAGCTGAGGTCAAAGAGAATGTATGGACAGACATCACAAAGTCCATAAATGAGATTTGGCCCATGATCCAAATTATGTTTGAACAGAATGAGTTGGTCCAGAGGAGTAAACAGGCCATTGAAAAGATCAGAGTGGAATTAGTAGATAGACCAACTCAGGCAAATGAGATCATCAAATTCCTAAATTCTAAGACCAAAGAAGAGTTATAAGAGTTGAAGATCAAGGACAGAGAAGAGACCATCCTTGAGGTCAAAAGAGTTTTGACCAAAAGGGGATTAATGCTTCAACTAGAAGAAAATGTTCAGACCATGGACCTAGGAGTACAGAAATTCTTCAATAAGATCGAGGCTCTCCAGAAGAAAGGTCTCCCCAGTTTGAAGGTTATTAATGATAAACTAATGACACTCCCAGATTACAAAAAGAGACTATCTGAAGTGTCTAAGGACAGTTCAAAGTTCGCTGGCATACAAGGGAGCATCACTAGCAAAGCATTTATGGATGCTCTTCAGTTGGACATCAGCATCCAACACGAGATTCGATACATATTCCTCACTAAGCCCACATTCGCCAAGTATACGGAAATGGACGAAGTGTATCGGAGATTGCTCAAAATCACTGTGCCTAGTCATCTCAGATGGGAGGAACTCTGTGATCTTCTCAATTAGCAGATGAGTTTTCCAAGGTCTAGTCACCTGTCCAGTCAGATGAGGTCATGCAAAAGGATTCATCAACGGTCTACTTAGAAATTCCGCATGCAATTGCACCATGTCATCAAGCAGTTTGATTAGTTAAATTAGTTAGGCTAAAAATAGAATTGGCATGTCCTGATCAGTTATGATAGGAATGATTGTAATTTGAATTATAAATACTTCACCTTTCGAAGTATTGAGGGTTGTTGATCTTTACACCCTAAAGCTATCAAACTGTAACAATTTTTGAAGAGATCTGCCATTAATGAAAAGGAGGCACTTTTACAGGATTCTTGCGTGTATTCACTGGTGATGTTATTCTCTAAGTTGAATGTTATTCATGCTTGGTGATCATTTTGTTTTCTGAAACTAATCTTTAAGAGTAACGTATGTTGCAGGATTTATCTTGGATACCCTGTTTCCGACTTTAAAGATTTTAATGTTTATCTTCTGATGCTTTCAATTAAGAAATTCTTAACTGCTTTTTAGTCGAATTTATTTTTCTCATCTTTTCTTTTGTCCATCATTTAAGCTACTAAAAGATCCAGTGAGTATATTATCTCACCCTGTGGAAGTCTTGTTTTCTCGTTTCTGGTGGTATTTCGTATTTAATTAAATACAGACCCCATAGCCCAATGGAAGTGTAGACTATCTCAACCTATTTAAAAACACTTTGACAACAAAACCTACAGATTTCTTTACCTAGCCTAATATCTAAAATTGAAACATAGCTAAATCATATAGAGAGATCCCTCTCTGAAGCTGGAAGGGCTAGATCCCAGCTTTAAAAGTGGTTGGATAAAGTTACCTTTGTGGATTTCTTCTCTTTCAACCTCTAGGAAATTTACCAAGTGCTAACAGCGCAGTCGATGTCTGCTTCCAGAACTGGGTGCAAGTATTGTTGGTCAGGGTCTGGTTCCTTTTCTTGATCAGCTCATACTTCTCGAAGATACTCAGCTTTGGTCCCACCTTGCCTGCCTGGGTGGTCAATGGAGAATCTAGAGATTTTTCTGGCACTGCTGAAGTTATGACCTTATGGAGGCTCGAACCGAAGGGTGGCCTATCAACCTTGGTCACTGTTGTAGACAAGGCTTCTTTTTCTCTGATCGAGCCAGAAACTAAAATAGTCTTAGGCCTCTTGGTATGTAGTTGGAATTCTTCTGATGACACCTCTATGATAGGCGGAGATAACTCTTGCCTAGGCCTTTTCTCTTTCGGGACCTATGGTGTGGTTGTTTGTGACACAGTGGCCAGGGGATCCTATTGTCCTACTTCGATCAATGTGTTAGGCTCCTAGGCTATCTGATTTGTGAACTTCTCAACTTCAGGCCTGGACTCATGAACATATGGGATGTTTTTGTTCTTCACCCTCATCTCTGAGATGATCCCACATGGATCATAATTCCATGGGAAGCTCATGGAGAACTTCATTTCCCTCAGCATCCTGTCTGCTTCCTCTCCAGCGCCACGATTGTTGCAGATGAAGGAGCCAATCTACCCCTTGATCCTAAGCTGCTTCTTTTTATTCAATGACACAAAATGGATATCATCAAAATTTATTATCTGCGTTATATATTCCAAAGCAAAAATTATGACAGGCAGGTACTTGGGCAGCTTATACGGTGCTAACTCGCACCCGTATACTCTGATCTCGGTGTAATCTTGGTACAAATACCAATCCCCTATATTTGTGTTATCCGAGAGATGCAGGATCCTTTGAACTTCATCATTTATCCGAGGCTTGGGCCTGCCACCTAGCATACTTACAATAGGGTGGTAGAACTGATCAATGAACTCCTTGAAACTGAACTCTGTGGAGTTGTGCTTGAGCAAGGAGGTCCATGCTATCACTGCCTAGGGTCTGCCATCTCCATCCATCTTTTGCATGGAAAAAACAAATTTGTCCGCTTGGAAGAAGATGAACAAGTATGCCAATATGGACGAGTATCTAAACATTCCTTCCATGGAAAAATTCATGAAATGTTCGTGAATATTGTCCGCCAGAAAAGTGCTGAAATCAAACTAGGTGGTGGGCTTTTCATTGGTAGAGAAGATGGATAGAAAACCTAGAATGGGTTCATCTACCCACTGATCAAAATAGTATCCTAACAAAGCACAAAGGGATGAGATGATCTGGTTTCCTTTAGTTGAGAACATGGAGGAAGGGTAAGGAGGATTTGTGGAGGGGAATTGAGCGGATGGGGGAAGGAAAAGCTCGAATATTTGATCTCTTTGGGGGAAGGTCATTTTCTGGTATAATTCTATAAGAATTTCCAGGTTGAAGGGTGATGAAGAGTCGGCTTGGGGGACTTGTATCATTTGGTCAATATATTTTGGCGTGATGAGGAAAAGAATCTCTCCGGACGAGGAGACGATGGCTCTTTGCTCAGGAATATAGTGGGCTTGGCACTTGAGAGCGAACTCTGGAAAAGGGTGGATCTGAGGGAAGAGGTAAAGGGGTAGGTTGGACTCCCAGAGTTCAATTTCATCACTCTGGTCTAGGAATACTTCCTTGAGCCACGACTAAAGGTATCAAAATCAAAATCACACTTTGTATCTGCGATTAATCGGTCTTTGTCAACCAGTGGGATTCTGTCAAGGTCGACAGGAAGCGGGAGGAAAGGATTCTCCTCTCTTTCTGCTTGTTTGGACTTTGGCGCCATTACTGCAATAGTACCTGCAAGAAAAACAACATTAGTAGGGTGGTTGTTGGTGGGGGAAACTGATTGCAACGGAGGAGAAAACGGGGTAAATCTATCTGGGGCGATGAGTGAGTAAATGGTGAAAATAGGAAGAAAAGGGTATTTTTGAGTAAATGGGTGTCTGTTGGGCATGGGAGATAGGTCAGCTGGGTAACGGATATGTCATCTAGTAATAAATGGCCAACAGATCACTTAGAGCGTGTGATGGCAGGTGAAAGTGACTGAGGGATACGGACAAGTGACATGGCGGCTATCGATTGGGGTAAAGGTCATAGTGAGGGGGCTTTCCACGAACGACAAGGGGGAGAAGGACTGACAGTCGTTATGGGACGTGACTATTTCGGGAAAGGTGGGTGGTGACATCCAGAGGTGACGATGGTATGTCAGACAGCAGGAGACGATGGGACGCGGTGCCATTAGATCGTTGCCAAGTATAAAGAGGGGCCTACCAGAGGAAAGATACCATTCTAGACCCCCCCCCCCCTCAGTTAAAAACAAATCAGT
>ML783926.1:305884-321819 GCA_009831015.1 Picea engelmannii | reverse complement strand
CCCCCCCCCCCCTCCGTTAAAGATAGAACAGTCAGGGGGGTCCGGAAAGATCTGTCCACTGTAGATCTGAGCGTGATCATCTGGACCATTGATACATGATCGAAGCATAATTGAGGGCGCGGAAACATACATGTGCCTAGAAAACTTAGGATAAGTGCTTTTTCATGGGTTTTCTTCAAGACTTTTATGTCTACACCACCAAGGGGTTAGTCGAACACATTTTAGGTATCCAAATCTTGGTGCAACATTGATCATCAAACTGGTTCTTATTGAAGATAAAGCAATAAAGCAACTAGTCTATCTTCTAACCTAGCTTCCTACGACAATTAACCCAGATTAGACTGTTGGGTTAAGAATTTACTCTACCCTAGGGAAATCTGACCAAGATTAGATAGTCTGGCCAGATTTATTCACTAATCTAACCTAGATACTTTGGCTAAGATTAAACTGTTTAGCCAAACTCATTCACTAATCCTATCAACATCAATTTAAAAAGAACTTGGACATGCTTGAAAGGTATTGACCAAGTTACTATTATTGCATGGGGCTTTTATTGCAATTCTTTTATGCCCTCCTTTCTTTTCTTTCTTTTTCTTTTCCTTTCTTTTTCTTTTTTCTTTTCTTTCTTTTTATTTTTCTTTTCTTTTTCAAATTATTTGCAGAATGAAAAATCATTTGTCAACAAAAAACACTAGAGATAGAAAATATCCCAGTCACCAGTTGATCCTATAACTTATAGGGTGATAACAGGCACCTCGATGTGCATTATGTATGTTACTTGTTGGAAATCCATTGGCTCTCTTCCCCTCACCAAATCACACAATACACTTAAGGCCTTCAATGGTTCTAGTTTTAAACCCTACGGTGTTCTTCCCTCGTTGTCTATTACGTTGGAAGGAAAATCAGTCAATGTCGAGGTCAAGGTCTTTGATGCGCCTCTTGAATATAACTTCTTACTTAGCCATAGTTGGATTGATTCCATGTGTGCATTTTTGTCTACACTTTTCTGTGTGTTACGTTTCCCACACCAAGGAAAGATCGTTATTGTTGACCAACTAGCCTTTTTAAACTCTGATTCCTGTACTAGCAATGTATCATTTATCTCGAAGACACCTCCCAGGTACAATAATGTCAGTGTGGGTCTTCTAAAAGATTCAACTTTGATGGGTACATTCCCAATCCCACCACCTGATATTCCATCTCCTTTTGTCGCCTCAATCAACATGAATTCCACCTCTGTTCGCGAAACCCCTATGTCTCATGACTCATGGATATTACTTGACCCCGGTGATTATCTTCGCTATGGAAAAAAAATTCCCTTAAGTCCCGTTGAATCCACTTATCAAGCCATTCAATCAGAAACCCCGTCCACTCCCCCTCTTTGTGATTCATCCCCTGATCTATTTCACGTAATATTTCCTACGGATGAGATGATCATGTCAGTTATCTCCATGGAAGACACCGTTGTTAGAATATAGAATATTGTGCTCATTTTACCATTGACGATACCCTTGTCACCCAACCACTGGCCAAATCCACCCTCCGAGCACCTTGACCTTGACTGAGAAGAGAATCTTGGTAGCAAATCAATAGCTAAGAGAGGCTAATGCACCAAGCAAGAAAATAGAAACTAAGTTGAACAGATGATCCCACCTAGAAGCTAGCGCACCACTTTCCAGCTCTCCCAGAAACTTGCGAACCAAACTGCTGCTGCCTGCAACTGCCTGCGTAGATTTATCTCTCAGTGCAACTACTGAGATGATAAATAATGAAAACTAGCACCCTATATTTATAGTAATCTAGGCAGTTTAACTAGGGCTGACTTCTCCTTCTGGGTACTAATAAATTCATATTAAATGTATTTTTCCAGCCGACAACTTGTCTAGGGTTTCCTTCAATTCTTTTCTTCCTTCCGAAGGATTCTAGTCTCGTCATAGGTCACAATAGAGGGTCATACCTCCCAAAGCTACCATAATATTAACACTCCCTCCTAGCTAGGGAGGTATGCTCTTGAGCACAAGAATTCATTCAACTGGTAGCACTACGAGCACCTGTCATTATTATCCAACAAGATAATCTCCTATGACAACTGGTACAATATCAATTAATACAACACACCTATTTCTATTCAAGTAGTATGCAACTACTCAAATTGTGAAACATAATCACAAATAGTGGAACAAATCCACCAAAGTAGCATATCTATTGTCATTTATTCTTCATAACAAACATCTGATAGCAACCTGCATAGAAACAATGTTATGATAAAAACTGAATCATCTGGGCCAATCTTTCACTCACGTTTGTGAGATCTGAAAGAATGTTTTCCCTCAGTATAGAATTTCTGAGCCTGGACAATTTCTCACCCTGGGCCATTCTTCCTACATTGATTAAAGTGCACCCTGGATAGAATGTATAAACCCTAAGAAATGTTTGGACCATTCCTTACCCTGGGCCATTCCTCCGACACTAAACAAAGTGTAACCTGGAGAGAATGAGTCTGCCCTAAGGAATGACTGTCCTTGATTGTTGAGCCTGGACTATTCCCCACCCTGGGCCATTCCTCCGACACTAAACAAAGTGTAACCTGGAGAGAATGTATAACCCTCAAGGAATAACTGTCCGGACCATTCCCCACCCTAGGCCATTCCTCTGACACTAAACAAAGTGTAACCTGGAGAGAATGTATAACCATCGAGGAATGTATGTCCTTCATCAACCTCCAAAATGGACCATTCTTCGAAATTTCTCACAACTGTGAACTTCGAAAGAATGACTGCCCGACGAGGTGGACCATTCTACTTGACCACTACTCAGAGTGACTGCCAAGAATAATGATTTTCATAGACCACTCCCCATGTTAACGATAATGAGAAGTTGCTTTCTATGATACATCAGCAATCAGTCTACCTCCCATGTTAACTACAATGGGAAGTCACTATCCATCAGAAATCTCAATCCACTTTCCGAACAGGAAAGCATCTGTCCAATCTAGACTAACTTTCAATTATAAAATAAATAATGTTTTCAATGCTCCCTCCTAACCGGAAAGTTATTTAAATCACAAAAATAAATCTTTTTCCAAAATATTTTTTCGTACCTTCTCTTAGCTTGGAGAATCTTATTTTTCAGCTAAGGGAGTTATTTCCATGATCCCCATCTTCTCTCAGAAATATGCAAACTTGATTCTGGATAGAGATTTTGTCAGGATATATGTTGTCTGCTCATCAGTGGGGATATACTCGAGCTTTACCTCTCCTTCTTGGACTTTATTTCAAATAAAGTAGTATTTGATCTCAATGTGCTTCAACCTTTCATGAAACACTGGATGTTCAGATAATCTTTTGCAACTCTGATTATCACAATATATTATGGTCGATTCTATAGTCTGATCAAATAAATAGGAGATTAACTTCCTTAGCCATACTGCTTCTGTGCATGCTTCACAAGCTGCCATATACTCTTATTCTATTGTACTGAGTGTGACGGACTTTTGTTTCCTACTACCCCAAGATATCATAGCAGAGCCCAAGCTAAAACACATGCCTGAAGTACTCTTTCTATCTTCTGCACTTCCTGCCCAATCAGAGTCTGTGAATCCATGAAGTTGGATGTCACTGGATGTGGTATATCTCAAGCCACAGTTTATTGTCCCATGAATATATCTTAGGAAATGCTTTGTAGCTATCCAATGCTCTTGTCTAGGTTCCACTTGGAACTGACTTAATGTATTTACAGCAAAGCAAATATCTGGTCAAGTATTTACCAAATACATCAATGATCCAATTAGCTGTCGATATAGAGATGGATCTACTGGATCGGAATCTGGAACTTTCACTTTTCTTATATCCGCATTCATAGGAGTGTCCATGGACTTACAGTCCATCATTCCAAACTTTTGAAGGATCTTTATTGTGTACTTTCCTTGTCCAAGGAATACTTCACCATGCTTCTGCCATACTTCTAGTCCCAAGTAATAGTGCATGAGACCTATATCTTTCATATCTAATTCAGAGGAAAAATCCTTCTTGCACTGGATGATTAGAGATTATTCACCTGTTATGAATAGATCATCAACATATAATAGTAGAATCATAGGTGCGTTGTCCACGACTTTGTAATAAAGGTTTGGATCTGCATGACTCTTGGAGAAACCAAGTCTTGTTAGATAGATGTCCATTCTAGCGTACCAAGCCCTTGGAGCTTGCTTGAGTCCATATAGAGCTCTCTTCAATATGAAAACGTGAGTGTCTCTGGAATGTACCTTGAATCCTTGAGGTTGTTCAATATATACTTATTCTTCAATAGCTCCATTGAGAAAGGTTGTCTTTACATCCATCTAGTGTAGATTCCATCCCATGGAAGCGGCAAGAGATATGATAGCTCTAATGGAGGTATACCTTGCCACCAGAGCAAAGGTTTCATCATAGTCTTCTCCCTCCTTCTAGGAGAACCCTCTGGCCATGAATCTTGCCTTATATTTATCCACTCTTCCATATGTTGTATGTTTGATCTTGTATACCCATTTTGAGGTTACCACTGATTTCTCTTTAGGTCTGGGTACAATTTCCCATACTTCATTTTTCATAATGGATTGGTGTTCTTCCACCATAGCTTCTTTCCATTGTCCCTTTTTAGCTGCTTCTTCGAATGTAGTAGGTTCTTCATCTAGAAGCTTTGTCATGTATGTTGCATAACTTGAGAATCTTTTCGGTCTTTTACTCTTCCTGGATGTTCCTTCTAGAACCTTGATTCTTTCTGCATCTTGTAATGTGGCTTCAAGCCAGGATGGTCATTTCTTGTTCTTTGGTATATTATCTAGATCAATGTTCTCACATGGCTCCATAGGATGATCAGATTGATCCTTTTTGTTATTTTCTCTTTCTGTGTTTTCTTAATTTGGTTCTTCAATTTCTTCTTCTTCTATAGTTTCTTTAATAGATTTTTTGAAGGCCATACTTTCATTGAATGTTACGTCTCTGCTTACTTCTATCTTGTGTTGTTCTGGAATATATATTCTGTAGGCTTTGGATGAATCACTATATCCCATGAATATACCCTTCTTTCCTGAGGGTTCTAGTTTATTTCTTTTATCTTTGGGAATATGAGAGTAAACTTGACATCCAAATATTCTTAAGTTTTCTCCGTTAGGATTCTTACCTGAGAATGCTTCTCCTGGTGTCATGTCCTTCAATATGCGGTGAGGGATTTTGTTTTGTACATATATTGTTGTCATTGCTGCTTCTCCCCATAGAAACATGGATAGATCTTGATCATTCAATAAGGTTTTTACTGTTTCTTCGATAGATCTGTTCGTTCTTTCTGCTACACCATTTTGTTGAGGATTATGAGGAACAATCAGCTCCCTCCTAATCCCTGTCGATTTGCAGAATGCAACAAACTCCTTCGAGGTGTATTCTCCTCCATTATCTGTTCTTAATGTCCTGATCTTCTTGTTCGTAAGGTTTTCTATTTCTGTCTTGAATTCTTGGAACTTGTTGAATACTTCGTCTCTTGACTTTAGTAGGTACATCCACGTCTTTCTTGAATAGTCATCTATGAAGGTTACGTAGTAGAGAGATCCTCCTAAAGATATAACTAGCATTGGACTAGAAACATCTGAGTGTATTAGATCTAGGTTTTCCTTAGATCTATTGTTGTTTCTTGGGAATGGCTTCTTGATATTCTTCCCAAGGGCACATCCCTTGCAAATTCCTTTGTGTGTAGATTTCAATTCTGGTATTCCTTCAACCATCTTTCTGAGGAAAGGTAATGCTTGATAATTGATATGAGCATACCTTCTATGCCAAAGCTCATTAGGTTTGACTTCATCATGTACTAGAGCTTCTTCATTTCATTCTAGTAGTCTATATAGATTTCCTTCATGTCTTCCAATAACCCTAGCATCTTCTATGCTGGAATCTTTATGCCATGATAAGACTTTTCCATCCATGAAGGTTATTTTGTTTCCTTTGTCTTCTAAACATGACATTGATATAAGATTCTTTTCTAAACCAAGTACATATAAAACATTTCTTAAGTGAACACGATTACCTGATTCCAACTTGACGGAGGCTTGTCCAAATCGTTTGACGGGGTAGGTGCTTTTGTCTCCAAGCTCCACTTTGTACGATGTATTTCTCTCATTTAGATTTGAGAGTCTAGCTTGATCTCCCGTCATGTGCCTGGAAGCTCCATTATGTATTATCCACATATCATCTTCAATTGTCCCGGTAAGTGTTGAGTAGTGTAAGAGACTGATTGTTTCACACATGTCTTCGGTTGACTGGTAATTGGTCATGCCTTGATCCAAAACTTCAACTTCGTCATTTCTATCTTCTGAGAAAGTCAATAGGTGTGTTGAGTTAGGGCGCATCTGAATATATTTTCCTTGAGCGAGATGCTCCATCGCAAGGTGCCAGATATGAGAATTAGGGTTTCTACAACTGCTTTTGTTAGTAACCCTAGATGCAGTGTTTTGGAAGCTACTCCAACTAGTAACCCAAGCGGTAGTTCCTCAATGAGCTCAATATCTAGTGGCTATGTTTCCTTCCAGCGTTTTAGGCTCACTGAAGGGGTGTGGGCCCATAACCTATTAGAATATAGAAGATTGTGCTCATTTTACCATTGATGATACCCTCGTCACCCAACCACTAGCCGAAGCCACCCTCCGAGCACCTTGACCTTGACTGAGAAGAGAATCCTGGTAGAAAATCAATAGCCAAGAGAGGAAAATGCACCAAGCAAGAAAATAGAAACTAAGTTGAATAGATGATCCCACCCAGAAGCTAGCACACCACTTTCCAGCTCTCCTAGAAACTTGCACACCAAACTGATGTTGCCTGCAACTGCCTACATAGATTTAGCTCTCACTGCAACTGCTGAGATGATGAATAATGAAAACTGGAGCCCTGTATTTATAGTAATCTGGGCAGTTTAACTGGGGCTGACTTCTCCTTCTGGGTACCAATAAATTCATATTAAATGTATTTTTCCAGCCGACAACTTGTCTAGGGTTTCCTTCAATTCTTTGCTTCCTTCTGGAGGATTCTATTCTCGTCATAGGTCACAATAGAGGTTCATACCTCTAGAAGATACCATAATATTAACAACCACATGGGACGATGGAAATAATCATTCCATTCTCTTCCTAGAGAAGCACACCACAGAGAGTTACCAACGAATTTCAACTCCGTTGACCATTGTTTTTATTTCCTCTATTCCCAAGTCAACACACGATGTGCTTTATGAAGGGAACTTGAGTAACATTTCACCCATTGTTCCTCTTGACATATCCATTAAACCTAGAGTCGTCGAAAATGTTCTCATAGAAGCCTCATGTTTCGTTGATGAATTTTTCACTTATAAAGCCATCTTTCAAGAATTCTATGACATTTTTTCTTGGAGCTACGAAGAGATGTTGGGTATTGATCCTGATATTGTTGTGCATGAAATTAATACCTACCCATATGGTAAACCCGTTTGGTAGAGACTTCACCTGGTCCACCCTCGTAAATTCGTTGCTATCAAACTCGAAGTTGAAAAAATTCTTAAGGTTGTCTTTATCTATCCTGTGGCTTTAACCGATTGGGTATCCAATCTAGTTCCGCTAAATAAAAAACAAGGCATAATCCGTGTATGTGTCGATTATAGGGATATCAATAAATTTTTTCCTAAGGACAATTATCCAACCCCCTTCGTTGACCAAATTGTCGACGATTGCACTGAAAGAGAAATATTTTCCTTAATGGACGGTTTCTCCGGTTATAATCAGATTAATATTTTGCCTGCAGATCAACAAAAGACTGCTTTCATTTGTCCTTGGGGTACCTTTGCATTTGAAGAATGCTGGTATGAATTTTCAATGTGACATGTCTTATGCTTTTCATGATATCAATCACATCGTACAACCATATATTGATGATCTACCAACACATTCCATGTGTACCCAAGATCACCCGACCCATCTCCGAGCCATTTTCCTTCATTGTCGTTACTATCATATACGTTTAAACCCACACAAATGTGTTTTATTGTGTGGAGTTTGGCTGACTTCTGGGTTTTATTGTGTCACTTCATGGAATTAGGGTAGACCCTTTGAATTTTGAGGCTATCCTTAATCTACCTCCTCCTTCCACACTATGCCAACTTCAAAGTTTGCAAGGGAAGGCAAACTTTTTGCATCGATTCATTCCCAATTACGCTGAGTTAACGCTAGGATTTACTCGATTGTTGAAGAAGGGTTACGAATTTGTATGGAACGATACTGCCAACAAACCCTTTGAAGATTTGAAACTTGCCTTAACCTGTACACTACTGATTTTCCCACCAGATTATAGTCGAGACTATTTCCTCTACCTCGACGCTTCAGACTCTACCATTTCCATGGTTTTAGACCAAGAAGATGATTCAGACGATGAACATGTAATTCATTATTTGATTCAGAGTCTCATGACCACTGAAGTCAAATACTTACATGTGGAAAAACTAGCCTTGGCAGTTATTCAAGTTGTCCAACGTTTTCATCACTATATCCTATTACACAAACCCACTGTTATTTCTTATTGCAACCCTATGTAGCATATCCTTACGCGCCAATTTCTAGGGGGAAAGTACTCCAAATGGATAGTGATTCTCTAAGAGTTTGACTTAGAGTTTGAATGTGCTAAGTCTAAGAAATCTTTGGTTTTCACCAAACTCATACGTGATCTTCCCTCCACTAAGACAGAAAATGTGGAAGAGGATTCCTTACTTGACGAATCCATTTTTCTGATCAATTATGATGACATTTGGTATGGAGATATTATCATCTATCTCTAGACTCAAACTTTACGTCCTGAAATTTCTAGTACAGATCATCATCATATACGGTATCAAGCCCATCAATACATAATTCTCAGTGACTCTCTTTATCACCGTGGTGTTGACTCTATTTTCTGACTATGTCTCACGTACGATGAGGCTGAGAAAACTTTGAATGAATACCACTCTGGAGCATGTGGTGGTCATATGTCTAGGTATACCACTGCCCAAAATATCTTATGAGTAGGATACTTCTAGCCTTCTTTGTTTAAAGATGATATTAATGTCATCTAGAAATGCCATGCTTGTCAAACGTACAATAACAAGATAAGATCTCATCTCGCTCCTTTACACCCTGTAGTTTCTGTTGGTCCTTTCGCAAAATGGGGCATTGACTTCATGACATGTAACCCTCACTCGGTCGGCGGCATGGATACATCATCATAGCCATGGATTATTTCACTAAATGGGTTGAGGTGATGCCTACATTCGATAATACTGAAAAAACTATAGCCTTGTTCATATTCAATCATATCATCACTCGATTTTGAATCCTGCAAGCTATCGTCATTGATCACGGTAGCCATTTTTGAAATTTCATGATGTCTGATCTTATCAAAAAGTTGGGTCTTCATCATGAAAAATCAACCTCCTATTATCCATAGGCCAATGGCTAGGTTGAAGCGATAAACATAGTTCTTATTACTAATATTTGATAGATAATAGGAATTCACAAGACAAGTTGGCACATGATGTTGTTTTCAGCATTATGGGCCTATCAGACATCCATGAAATCTTCCATGGGATTTACACCTTTCCAATTAGTGTATGTTATCGAAGTTGTCTTGTCGATTGAATGTGAGATGCCATATTTGAAGCTAGTGGCATAGGTGTTGGGGAGAAGTTCAACGACTAGCTTCAAAGATGGCATCTCACATTCAATCGGCAAGATGACTTCGATACCATACACTAATTGGAAAGGTGTAAATATTATGGTAGACTTCACAGATTTTCGATAGGCCCATAATGCTAAAAACAACATCATGTGCCAACTTGTCTTGTGAATTCCTATTATCCGTCGAAGCATAGTAATAAGAAATTTGTTTATCGCTTCAACCTGGCCATTGGCCTGTGGATAATAGGGGGTTGAGTTTGTTAGCACTCTGTAATTTGTCCAAGGTTGTGGAGGCAGTCATAGAGGAAACATCAAAAATGCTTCAATTCAGGGATCTATTCCTCTGAGACTCAGAGAGAGATCTCTCTGTCAAATTTAGATTTGTTTGAAATAGGATATTAGGCTAGTTATGCAGAACAAGGTTTGTTTTTAATTTGAGGTGTTTGGCTGAATGATTTCTTTAGAATCCCATTAGGCTATGGGGTCTGTGTCAAAACTTAAGGTCAGATAAACAGCTTTTAAAGGGCTTCTTCACAGGTTGAAATATCCAAGATACTGGATCGATTAAGATAAAATGTGATGGAAAGATAGAACAGGTGAGAGGTTCATTTAAGTAAAGAAGCATTCAAGAATTTCTTTAACTCAAAATTAGAAGAATAACATGCAGACTGATAAAAGGCCAGATACAGAGCACACGAGGTAAATTCTATTCTTTAACTTCCTTTTAACAGTTGGAATTAGAAAACAAGGTGATAACAGAGTAATAAAACATTAACATAGCAAGAAAAACATCACCAATGTCCAGACGCAAGAATCATGTAGATGAATTCCTTTGTATTACTGGTGGATCTAAAAAATTACAGAGAACATTCTTTTTGGGTCTAATGATCAACAACCCTTTTTATATTAAAATCATATGAATAAATAGGATAGATCTCCCAACAAGTTGTGTAAGTCGTATTTAACCGCCTCGGCCAAAAATAGCCACAAATCCCCAAAAATCTGGAACTGTCTGCCATGAAAGAGGGGCTGAATTTCTACGAAAAAGAGGTCCACTCAGACATTTGTTTCTATTTAATTATGACACCTGGGGAAAATTTAAAGGATTTTATTGTACATGGGAATGTGATGAACAAACACCTCCTTCAGTTTCGCCAAATTTGCCTCCAGTTGACCAAAACAGCTCCTGCAAAATCAGGACTGTAACAGGAAAACCAAAAATCTGAAAAATGAGGCTGAAAGAAAGATTTGATTCTCCCTTCTCATGGGACCTATGAAAAAAATGAGATATTTTTTTTTTCTTTAGGTCGTTATGGAGAAAAAACTCTCGGTTTTTAAAAATTCATTTTCATCTGCCCAGAATCGGCTTCAGAAGAAGATTGGTAAAAACTGGAAAAACAACAGTTTTGTGAAAATGGGGGAGGGCGGTTTTGGAGAGGTAAGTGGTATTCCAGACCCCCCCTGAGGTGGTAAGTGGTATTGGGAGGGGGAGGTCCAAAATCACCTGGAGGTGACAAGTGTCCCTCCCAATACCATTGTTCCAGACCCCCGTGAGGTGGTAAGTTGGAAGGGTGGTAAGCAGTAAGTGGTATAGATCAGAGGATGTCTGATGCAATGGATGGATGACATGTTGGGATAGGGCCCACTGAAAAAATTTCCTCATTCCATACCCCCCCCCCCATCATTAAAGGCAGAACAGTCGAGGGGGTCTGGAATTACCTGTGGACCGTCCATCTGCGCATCGTCATGATGACCGTAGATCTGTGTGCACTTGTTAGTCACCATTCTAGACCGCCCCACACCATTAAAAATAGAACAGTCGAGGGGGTCTGGAATCCATTTTCAGCCATTGATCTATGCGCGGCTAGATCGGTCGTCAATCTAAGCGCGTTCTTTATTCTCGAGGTGCGAATGTAGAAAAACCTTAGGCTTAGTTCTTTTTGTGGGTTTTGTGCACTGCTTCCCTTGCTGTTGTCTCCATGGGGTTAGGAAACACCACTCAGTGTCAACAATCATGAATTTTCTTTTCTTTTCCTTTCCTTGAAAATAATTTGCAGAAATGAAATATTATTTGCAACCCAAAATACATCCATAGTGAAAATTTTCCAGTCAACAGATGATCCTATGAATTATAGGGTTATAATAGTGGCTCCACCTAGGGATGGCATCTCTTTTAGGAGGTGTCAAGAACCACTGAACTCTGAATATGCAGACTAGTGCTTTATTCATCAGGCTGATCCCAAAATCTTATTTTGCAACCTGTACCTATTTTGATCTTGCGACTGAAAACCAAATCAAAATGAACATTGTTGAAAAAGAGATGCTTAGAATGATGAGCTTATTCACATTCTCCTACCTACCCTATACTACTGAAAATCATGCTAAATCAAATAATACAAAAATGACAATGAAGCTAATCAAGTAGCTGTTGAGACCAGTGGACTGCTTGACTGCTTGTTAGCATAGTCAAAAAGGCAGCCTGACCTTTTGCCCATAGATTCAAAACTACAATGTGTAATGACCATTGTTGAAAACATGATTGATCTTTACAATAGAGACCTCAACAATCCCAAAGAACCAAAGTAATGCCAGGGATAGATTGGGGCTCTCCAGTGAACAATTTCTCCATATAGGTGGTTATGGGATCAAGGTAGAACTGACCTGTTCCTTGATATTCAAACTTAACCAACTCAACTTCAAGATTTGATGCTATGGTTGTGCTATTTGCATCCTCATGCACTTCTTGACATGGCTGCAACTTTTCTGATGGGTTATGAAATGATGCTTCTGCTGAAAAAGACAATGGAGTTGACTGTCTGATCATGTCAATATCATAACAGATTTTCATCCCATAGCTACATGATGGAAAATGACTTTGACAACACAAGTAATCCAACACATCGGATATCGAATCCTGTAGAAATTGAAATGACTGCTGCATTGGTTCCACTAAAACTTATTTATTTTCTGTGTGTTTATCCTCTAGCATATACTCAAGATTCGTTTTCAAAAACTGAAATGAATTACAACATAATGGTACAGAGTTATTTTGTATTAACTCATAATTTGTCTCGGGTTTTAAGCTTTCATCTAGAATTTGAAAATTAAAGTAGGTCAAGGGATGCAATTATGGGTTTATAACAACCCCCATATCGACAATGGTGTCTTCAACTGATTGATCAGATAATTTTTTGTCTTCACTATTTACAACTGGCCTAGAGTTTCTTTTCAGAAATTGAAAAGATGAGAAACATAAAGGTAAAGTGTTTCCACTTACTCTGAGATTTTCTACATTTTCCTCATCCCTGTCATGATTGTTGGGCAGAGGCCGATTGTCATATTTAAGCTGTAACTGATCTTCTTCCTACCAACGACATGTTGTTGGTTTCTTTGAATAGTCAACATCTATTTCAGCCTCATGATCATCATCATATTGATCGCACTTGGGTAGATTATCCCAGTAACAAAATTCATCAAACATGCACATCATATCAGTTGATGGCTCTTCAACAAGATGAGTTGGAACTTCATCTTTGACTATGTTATGAATTGAATACATGAAAGAATCATTATCCAAACCATGGTACCAAGGGTGAGCTGCAAAATGTTTGGGAAGAATGACCCTTTCTTTATCTGAAGTCAATGGAACATGATATCTTTGAACATCAAGTTTTTATCTTATACTGATCTTCTGCATCATCTCTTTTACAGTATTGGCTAGAACATCTATTTTCACTTCTAAAGATGTCATCCATTCATTTTTTGTTCTATCTTTCTCTTCTCCCTTTAACTTTGCTTTTCTATTTAGCAAGTTAGCTTCCACATCAACTACAATGTTCTACATCTCTTCGATATTTGCAGTGTTCCTCTCTCTTAATTGGAATGCCATCTCAGGATCGAAGGCATCTGGGAAATGCAAGTGGGTTGATCCTAGGGGTGGCCTTATATCAACAGTCATTGCATGATATACCTTATTGAACCTTGCTGAAAACTATTGTACTATTTCCCCTGGATGTCTTTTCAAATGGTCATACTCTTCTAGGATGAGAAAAACATTTCTCATGACCACCCATCGATCTAGGAAAGCTTGCACAAACTGATGGAAATTGTTAATGCTTGTAGTTAGGAGATTTTTAAACCAGTTCTTAACTTTACCTTGCAAAGACGGGGAAAAAATCCTTATATATACATCATCATCTTCAACCTCATAAAGGTCAAGGAAATCTTCAAACCTATGGATTTGTTTTTCAACGGTAATATTGGCATCCTCTCCATCAAACCTGGGCAAATTATTGGTGTAATTTGCAAGGAGGTCATGGAGGATACGAGGAAAATATAGGGGTTTGTATCTGTCTTGGATTTTGATAGGAACAGGAGGTGAAGCAAGAGGCTTACAACCATCCCGAGGTTTAGCAAGAGTAGGAGATAAAGCAAGAGGCTTATGTCTCACAAGGGTTTCTATAGGCGCATCTGGGATGTGCACAGGTGTATGAGTATGTACATAATCTATAATCGGGGATCTTATCTCTTGAGGCTCATTATTTTTCAAATGATCAATGTAATCTTCAACAATATACTTTTGATCAGGCTTAGAATAAGACAAAACATAATTGCAGATAAAACCAAAGATGTCTTGAATGTAATTTGAGCTTGAGTACCTAGTCTTTCTAGGCTACTTGGCCATGCTTTAGGTTCTTCCTCCAGTGGAATCTTTGAGTTGGCACTATATGGATATAATTGGAGATTCCAGGTGAATGATCTCAGCCTTCTTGTGTCTGGTCACTGTCCACCATCAATGATCAGATCTAGAGCTTTGAAGTGTACTACTGGGGAAAGTCCCCAGTATGGTCACCATTCTGTTAGCACTCTATAATTTTCCCAAGGCTTTGGAGGCAGTCACAGAGGAAACATTAAAACTGCTTCGAGTCAGGGATATATCCCTCCAAGACTCAGAGAGGGATCTCTCTGTCAAATTTAGATTTGTTTGAAATAGGATGTTAGGCTAGTTATGCAGAACAGGGTTTGTTTTTTATTTGAGGTGTTTGGTTGAATGATTGCTTTAGAATCCCATTAGGCTATGGGGTCTTTGTCAAAACTTAAGGTCAGATAAATAGCTTTTAAAGGGATTCTTCACAGGGAAATATAGCCAAGATACCGGATCGATTAAGATAAAATGTGATGTAAAGATAGAACAGGTGAGAGGTTCATTTAAGTAAAGAAGCATTCAAGAATTTCTTTAACTCAAAATCAGAAGAATAACATGCAAACTGATAAAAGGCCAGATACAGAGTACATGAGGTAAATTATGTTATTTAAATTCCTTTTAACAGTTGGAATTATAAAACAAGGTGATAATAGATTATGAAAGCATTAACATAGAAAAAAAAACATCACCAATGTCCAGACGCAAGAATCCTATAGATGAACTCCTTTGTATTACTAGTGGATCTAAAAAATTACAGAGAACAACCTTTCTAGGTCTAATGATCAACAACGCTTTTTACATTAAAATCATTTGAATAAATAGGAGAGATCCCCCAACAAGTTGTGTAAGTCGGATTTAACGGCCTCGACCAAAAATAGCCACAAATCCCCAAAAATCTGGAATTGTCCGCCATGAAAGACGAGCCGAATTTTTGTGAAAAAGAGGTCGACTCAGACATATGTTTCTCTTTAATTATGACACTTGGTAAAAATTTGAAGGAGATTATTGTACATGGGCATGTGATGAACAAACACCTCCTTCAGTTTCGCCAAATTTGCCTCTAGTTGACCGAAACAGCTCCTGCAAAATCGGGACTATAACAGGAAAACCAAAAATCTGAAAAATGAGGCTGAAATAAAGATTTGATTCTCCCTTCTCATGGAACTTGTGAAAAAAATGAGAGATTTTTTTGTTCTTCAGACCGTTATGGAGAAAAACCTCTCTCGGTTTTTAAAAATTCATTTTCATTTGTCGATAATCAACTTCGGAAGAAGACTGGTAAAAAATGGAAAAACAACGGTTTTGTGAAAATGGGGGAGGGCGATTTTGGAGAGGTAAGTGGTATTCTGGACCCCCCCTGAGGTGGTAAGTGGTATTGGGAGGGGGAGGTCCGAAATCACCTAGAGGTGACAAGTGTCCCTCCCAATACCACTATTCTGGACCCCCCTGAGGTGGTAAGTTGGAAGGGTGGTAAGTAGTAAGTGGTATAGAGTAGAGGATGTCTGATGCAATGGATGGATGACATGTTGGGAT
>ML783926.1:291304-305826 GCA_009831015.1 Picea engelmannii | reverse complement strand
GCGTCGCTAGATCAACCGTCGATCTAAGCGTGTTCTTTATTCTCTAGGCGCGAATGCAGCAAAAACTTAGGCCTAGTGCTATTTGTGGGTTTTGTGCACTACTTCCCTTGTTGTTGTCTCCATGGGGTTAGGAAACACCACTCAATGTCAACAATCATGAATTTTATTTTCTTTTCCTTTCCTTGAAAATAATTTGCAGAAATAAAATATTATTTGCAATCCAAAATACATCCATATTGAAAATTTTCCAGTCAACAAATGATCCTATGAATTATAGGGTTATAACAGAGTTTTCATGACGAAGAACCAACCTTTTGGTAAGCTCGAACATCATGAAATTTCGAAAATGGCTACCATGATCAGTGACGATAGCTTATGGGATTCCAAATCGAGTGATGATATGATTGAATATAAACAAGGTTGTAGTTTTTCCAGTATTATCGAATGTAGGCATCGCCTCAGCCCATTTAGTGAAATAATCCATGGCTACGATGATGTATCCATGCCCCCCGGCCAAGTGAGGGTTACATGTCATGAAGTCAATTCCCCATTTTTCGAAAGGACCAATGGAAACTATAGGGTGTAAAGGTGTGGGATGAGATATTATCTTGTTATTGTACGTTTGACAAGCATGGCATTTCTGGATTGCAGTAATATAGTCTTTAAACAAATAAGGCCAAAAGTATCTTGCTCGTAAGATATTTTGGGCAGTGGCATACCCAGACATATGACTGCCACATGCTCTGGAGTGGTACTCATTCAAATATTTCTCAGCCTCATCATAGGTGAGACATCATCGTAAAATAGAGTCAACACCACGGTGATAAAGAGTGTCACCGAGAATTATGTATTGACGGGCTTGATACCGTATACGACAACGGTCTATACTAGAAAAGTCAGGCCGAAAAGTTTGAGTTTGGAGATAGATGATAATATCTATGTACCAAACATCATCAGAACTGATCAGAAAAAGGGATTCGTTAGGTAAGGAATCCTCTACTACATTTTTTGTCTCAATGGAGGGAAGGTCACATATCAGTTCGGCGAAAACCAAAGACTTCTTAGACTTAGTGCGTTCAAACTCTAAGTCGAACTCCTGGAGAATCACTATCCATTTGGAGTAATTTTACCCTAGCGATTGGCGCGTAAGGATATGTTGCATAGGGTTGCAATCAGAAATAACAATGGTTCTGTGTAATAGGATATAGTGACGAAAACATTGGACAGCTTGAACAGCTGCCAAGGCCAATTTCTCCACATGTAAGTATTTGGCTTTGGTGGTCATGAGACTCTTACTCAAATAATAAATTACATTTTCTTCATGTGAATCATATTCTTGGACTAAAACCATGGCAATGGTAGAGTCTGAAGAAGCGAGGTAGAGTAAATACTCTCGACTATAATCTGGTGGGAAAAGTAGTGGTTTACGGGTTAAGGTAAGCTTCAAAGCTTTGAAGGCTTTGTTGGCAGTATTGTCCCATACAAATTCATAACCCTTCTTCAACAGTCAAGTAAATCCTAGCATTAACTCAGCGTAATTGGGAATGACTCAGCGTTAACTCAGAATTCGAAATCCGTTGGTAACTCTCTATGATGTGTTGCTCTAGGAAGAGAATGGAATGATGATGTCCATCATCCCATGGAGTGTCTTCCATGGACATAACTGACATTATCATCTCGTCCATAGGAAATATTATGGGAAATGGATCGGGAGATGAATCAAAAAGAGAGAGAGTGGAAGGGGTTGTTGATTGAATGGCTTGATAAGTGGATTCAATCGGACTTAAGGGAATTTGTTCACCATAGTGAAGATAATCACTAGGGTCAGGTACTATCCAAGGGTCATGAGACGCAGGGGTTTTGTGAACAGAGGTGGAAATCATGTTGATTGAGGCAACAAAAGGAGATGGAATATCAGGTGGTGGGATTGGGAATGTACCCATCAAAGTTGAATCTTTTAGAATACCCACACCGATATTCTTGTACCCAGGAGGTGTCTTCGAGATAAATGGTACGTTGCTAGTACGGGAATCAGAGTTAAAAAATGCTAGTTGGTAAATAGTAATGACCTTTCCTTGGTGTGGGAAACGTAACACATGAAAAAGTGTAGACACAAATGCATGCATGGAATCAATCCACCTATGGCCAAGTAAGAGGTTATAGTCAAGAGGCGCATCAAAGACCTCGACCTCGACATTGACCGATTTGCCTTCCAACGTAATAGACAACGAGGGAAGAACACTGTAGGGTTTAAAATTAGAACCATTGAATTCCTTAAGTGTATTGTGTGATTCGATGAGGGGAGGAGAGCCAATGGCTTTCCAATAGGTAACAAACATAACGCATGTCAAGGTGCCCTCGTCAATAACGGTTCTACAGATATTCTTGTTCTCTACGACAACTTGGATCTGAAATGCTAACTAAGGAGGTAGCCTTGGAATGTGATATTCCAGGTCAAAGATTGTCAAATTTGTATCTGTGGGATCAATTCCACCAATGGTTTTAAACAGTACCTTCCATTGAGCAGGACAAATTTGAAGGACTTTGAGAGCTAACATAATGGAGGGTGCCTATGCAAAGTCTTCTACAATATTGTAGTTTTGAGCAGCACACACATGAGGATTAAAGGCAGACTTTCGAACAATGCCCTTTGGAGGGGGGCGAAGAACGATGTCGAGACCCGGTCGTTCGAGATGAAGAGGAATGTTGGGAGGTGAAGTTGAAGGAGACGATTGAACCAACAAAGGTGCTATATCGTCAACTTTCTCCTTTGAGGGAAAGTAATCTTTGGCCCGGGTTGTGATGGCACCGTCATTCTCTTTTGAATCACTAGTACACATAAGGAAATACGAAGTGGTGGAAGGAGAGGGTTGGTCATGAATGACCAATTGGACTTGTTGTTGAGAAGGAAAAGGTTGTGACAAAACTGCAGGTTTGGGAGGCTTCCTGGTCCCTTGAAGGAATTTAGTGACCTCGACACGTCTTGGACAATCTTTCGTATAGTGATCGTCACCACAGATAAGGCAAGGATATCGAGGTTTTTTCTTATCCTTATCATTAGCAAACATGGGTTTAGCATCAGCATGGAAGGTGCCAATCACACCATCAGCAGCATGAGAAGCTATTGGGGTTGTTGAGGTGGCCATGGTAGAAGAGCGAGGAGCGTCAGGGATCAAGTCGTAAAGAGTGCATGTTTGTGAATAAACAAGATCTAGGTACTGAGCGCGACTGATCTCCTTCTCTTCAGTGACAACTCCACCCATGGAAATATCAGGGGTGATTTTACGAATGAATGATTTGGTGAACCATTCATCCAATAACTGATCAGGAAGGTCAGTTTTGATCAAGCGTCTTCTCTGTCTCCACCCATGAATGTGATTGGAAATCTGAGTGGCAGAAGATTGCTTAAAGTTACTCAAAATCTCGGTTCTTGTCTCGTAGCGGATTGGAAGTTGGTAATGTGTGAGAAAATACATGGCTAGGGTATTGAAGTCGTTAAAGAAGCCTCGCAATAATTCTATGTACCACTTTGCAGCTGAACCCGTGAGAGTTCATTGGAAGAGTTGTAACCGAATGGATTCGTCCATCAAAGATTTGGATGAACACCAAAGGTGAAAGGTCATAACATGATTGTTTGGGTCTTCTCACAGTTGACCGCCAAACTTGGGAATGTTGGACGATAATTTGGCAGGTATAACGGGCCAATGGGGAGAATGTAAGATCGGATCATTCAATATTCTAGACAAGTCAGGTAAATATAAAGTGGATAAAAAAGGCAATTGTCTATTCACTTGAGGATACTAGTGACTTTGGGGAGAAAGTCTTGTCGGTATACCAGTAGGATTGTAAGCAGTCTACATGTAAATGGAGAGTCTTGAAATATTCTGCCATGGAATATTTGGAGGGGTACTATAGCCCATAGGGTTGGGTTGGTTGGAAATGTTCCCTTGAAAATAGACACTAGAGTGAACGTGCAGACCCCAAGTGGGAATCAAAGAACCTGAATATGGCTAGCCCGAATGAGGGGGTACAAAAGAGTTTACTTGAGGTTGTTTCCCCCTAGATGATTATGGATTTCCATGGGCAAGAAGGTTCCAAAGTTGGGCTAGTGATCCTGATGTGTTCTGTCCATACAGTGGGTTATAGAGTCCAACCTGCGTTTGTCCTCCTAGTGGAGGTTTCCCCCCAACGTATAGTGGTTCCCTAGTCTGAGGTTGACCCCGAAATTGAGGTTTCCTCCCAGCGTGATATTTCCCTCCGATGGGAATTTTGTAACTAGAAGTGAACGGATGATGGGTGATGCCAATTGGATTGGAGACACTAGAGCCAGATCCCCCTAGAAAAGGTGGATAAGACCCTCCAGAGAGGACCTGGGAAGGTGTAGGAACAAAACCGACAACAGCAGAGTACCTAGGTGAAACAAAAAGTCCAGAAACTCTGGATGGAACCTGGGTAGGGACAGTGGTGGAAGGATTCAAAGCATGATACCCAGGAGTGAGTGATGGGATAGGTCTAGATGAAAGTGGTGTGCCAATGGGAGCTTGTTTAACCACCACATTCCTGGTTGGAATAGTCGTAGTGTGTGGGACATAGTAGAATGGGCCATCTGGAGAGAAAAAGATGAGCTAGGACCAACTGACTGTGTGTCTAAAATGATGGTGATATTGATAGTTGTACCAAAAAAATTATCTAAAGGTATCATGTAGGTAACAAACATTTCGGGAAATTTTGATATGACAGGTGGATCAGGGCCCACCCCCAAGTTGTCGTAAAGGTCCCACACCATTCGAGATGTGTTTCCAAAAATGTTAATAGACAAAAGGGGATTCTCAACTCTAGGGCCTGTATGGGGTCCGGTCGGTATTCCAGAAGTATCAACAACAAGTTCTCTTGATGAACTCATCTAGAGAATACATCTCTCGTATCCAAGAGGAAGTCGAAAAGCCTCTAGAGAATTGGAAATAATTCGGAAATTTTATAAAGAGTCAGAACTTTCCACTTGTGAGGTTACGATGTTCTAGACCTCTCTCTACTCAAGAGATCCCTCCAGTGGATTAGAAGGCAAAGGGAGATAACCTTTTGGATCTTTCAGGGGTATCCCTTGCATCCTACATGAACGGTGTGGAGGGTCAATGTTGGCCTAACCAAATATTTTATAGAAAAAATCTATGGCCAACTACGGAAACAAATAACACTCACTAATAAAATCTAGAAATCAAACCAAGAAAACAAACCTTCTTATTTTGAAGTCACTAGTTGGTGATGAAATCCAACATCGTGAAGTCAAGACAACAAGGGGCTAGGATAGAGCGGGTGGAAAATTTACGTTGATGACCTACTTAACAGACTTACACCCTGGTGCAAACTCCCACACATAATCATGGGTATACCCTCCAAGGAGCCCGAGTGAGTCTAGCCAACGTCAATTCCAGGTACCGTTAATAATTTCCCCTCCACAGTCACCTCATGTAAGACCCTAAAGGGATAGGCTACTAAGGTTACCAAGAACAATAGTGATGCATGGGGAAACAGTACATAGTCTGATCCATGTGCAAGGGAAAAGTATCTAGCTCAAAAGAAACTCAAAAGGCTTCCACTCATAATTGTGGGTATACCTTCAAGTGACCCACGTAATACGTGCAATCTCTACACTTAGACCAACAAAGCAGGGTGAGTAACTCTACCAGCCTTAATGCGACCTCAGGTTTGACCCTTGTGTGAGAAGGGCTTCCTAGGACAAAATGTTGTCGGTGGATTTGAACACTCCCTATCACAATATGATATAGTGTGTTTTATTCTTTGGAGAGTGTGCCTCACAACCTATTCCAAAGAGATAGCCTAGCTAATATTGATGTAAAAAATCCCTAGAAAATAAAATTTATTAATTAATTTATACAATTACGTAGTGTTTTAGAGGTTGTTGTTTACGCAAGAGGGAGATGGAGATGAAATTGATGTTGTATGAGACCTTCACCCAATGGTATGCAATAAGAGATGAACGATGCAATGTTTCAATTCAATGAACTCTAATTACAGTAGGGAGAAATTATTTTACTAGAAACACGAAAGCTACAAAATGTAATTTATTTTTCTTGACTCAACACGATTTCAAACAATCATAAGCAATGAAATTTCCCAATTTGTTCTCTTGTAAAAAAAAAATGAATGAAATTTTTTTTCTTATAAATGATTACTTAAAAAGAATAAATTACTTTAATTCTTCCTTTCCAAAACCAAGCCAGGGATATAATGAAGAAAGGAAAAGTAATCAAAGAAAATAGAGACACTCAACAAATACCCAAATCAAACTTTCAATGAGTATAAAAATAAAGACGACAAGAAAATGCTTCACTAAATGCAAATGAAAATGACTTTCCAATCAACAAGCAATCCAGAAAATGTAATCAATCCAAAACTAAAATCAAATCAAAATTCTTTCTATCAATCAAGCACTCGGATCTAGATCCAGAGATTATATCCTCGTTGACAAAAAATCAAGAAGCAAAGAACTTGTAAAAAGACAAAGAAGGGCTTTCAATCCCTGAAAACCAATCAACGACAAGTCTTAAACTCAAAAAACAGTCAAATATAGGCTCCAAAAGTTCATCCCAGGTGATCAAAGCAAAACTGGGTGACATAAGACAAAAAGACTTAATCCAATAAATTCTACAGGAAATGTCACAACCCAGCAATAAGGCACAGTGTGGCAATTTGCGGTTTTTGCAGGCTATCTATGGGGTAGGGTGCAGAGATTTTGCATTGGTCTGAACAAGCAAGGTGTGGAAATCCAGGGATGTCATAGGCTGGATATGGGATACAGTGCGGCTATCTCTATAAACAAGGAAGAATTGGAAAAAGGGCAAAGATTATGAATGAACTTTCAGACCCAGGGAGTTTGAATGGATCACCCACAGACTCAAAGACTGGATTAAAATGAAAGGAGGTAGGCTAAAGGAAAATGGATAGCAAAAAACCAAAAACAAGTCGTATCCCCAGTGGATTCGCCAATTTTTTTATCGGATTAATCAGTAAATGCAGACATAAATTGATCTCCCTAGATCCACCTAGATCTAGAACAAAACAAGATAGGACATGGCGCTTTCCCTAATCTCTAATCATCGAATTTACTATCAAACAAGAGATGAGTGACATACCTTTGAATATCACTTCCTTATGTCTTTGTTGTCCATTCTCTACTCCGATGCTCTTGTGATATTGGATCTACAATGACACAAACCAACCCAAGTGAAAGCAACAATAGTATATTCAATGAAAACTTATACATGTGATCAAGGAGTCATGTAATAAAATGAGAATGATTTTATGGGAAAGAAACATGCCACTATATTATATTGAGTAAAAGTGAAAGATACAACCAAACAACCTTGATGTTGCAAGGTTCCCTTTTAGTGGCCCTTTGCTCCAACACACACACTTTCTCCAAACTTTCATGAAGAATACTCACAATAACTTGATGGACAAATGGAGACCTCAAGCATCAATTGAAATAGAATTCCTCACACAGTTCTCAACCTATTCTTTCATTAATTCCTTGCTTACCCTTACTTAACCTTTTCCATGTGAAACCCATCATTATATAGGATAAGGAGAGATGGTTAAAGAGATTAGGATGATCCCACCAAATCAAAGAAGAGAGTAGGATCCCAACCATACAGATGCCACCTCATGTTCTAAAAGATTCCCTTCTAGAACCTTCGTGAAATTTGCCCTTTCCTTAGTCTTTCAGCATCGTCACACCCTGGTTATAGGGCAGCCTACGAAAATGTCACACACCTATTTTAGGACAGACTGCGGCAATCAAGCATTGTTGCACTACATCTTATGCTTGACCTACGACGTCCTTTCTTAACAAGGTTTTTTAGAAGAGGAAGTCATTCACTTTTCTCATGAAGAAAGATTCTTTTGAGAGCCTGAACACATGCTTGTAGAAACATCACTAGAGTGACCAAAATAATGTGTAACATTTATTATTTAAATAATTTATTCTTTGCAACCACTTTGACTACTTTGACCTTTTAGGGATTCTAGATGACTCGTGAGGGTTCTCCAACTTCACATGGCCATAAACCTCTAACCGTGAGGAGTTATGTGACATTCCACATACCATAGGAAATGGCACGACATGTACTATCCATCTAGAATAGTCTTACCTTAAAATATATCAAAACTCATACCATTATACATCAAACAAACTTGGGTCCATTACCCAAACCTTTGTGCTATCGGAATTCGCTACGAGACTTTCTTCAAGGGTTGACATCAATGAAAACCAACCCAAATAATCAACAATATCCCCCTTTCACATTTATGGAAACATTTTGATGCAATAGTGAATTCATATCACTCATGCTCCCCCTATGAACATCGCTCCCCCTGGAACCATTCCTCTGGGCTCTTTCTCCAAGCATTTACCTTTGCATCTGATAAATCTATCCCCCTTTATCATCAATGGAAAAGTTATATTTCCATCCGAGGTTGCTCCCCCTAACTGAACTGTCCTTGGAGATACTCCCCCTGACTAAACTCTTCCTGAAACTGATCCCCCAACCTGAATTCTCCTCTTTATGGTGCTTCCTCGTGTAAATCTAAGAAATATAAGATAAGTATTCAAAATCAATCATTTTGGAGTAGAAATTACTCCGAGTCTCTGGAAAAAATACTTAAAGGCTTCCCTTGGAAGTGGTTTTGTAAAGATGTCTGCCACTTGTTCTTTTGTGCCCACATATTCAACTCTGATGTTCTTCTTTGAAACCTATTCCTGTAGAAAAAGATACTTTATTGGAATGTGCTTCATCTTGGAGTGCATCACCGGGTTCTTTGAGATATTGATGGTGCTTGTATTATCAAAATAGATTGGAATGGGCTCATCATACTCAACCTGTATATCTTTCAAAGTTTGTTTCATCCATAGAACCTAAGTACAACATCTTGCTGCTGCAATATATTCTACTTCGGCTGTAGATAAAGATATTGATGATTGTTTCTTTCTTAGCCAAGATACTGAACACTCACCCAAGTAGAACGCTGCTCCACTGGTGCTTTGTCATTCATCAATGAAACCTGCCCAATCTACATCTGTGTAGGCAATATGTGATAGACCCTTTCCTTTTGGATACCATAGTCCAAATTCTTATGTTCCTTCGAGATATCTGAAAATCCTCTTCACTTCTAATACATGTGATTCCTTTGGTGTTGCTTGAAATCATGCCACCTGTCCAACTTCATGTATTACATATGGTATGGATGTTGTCACATATAGTAAGATACCAATCATTGACCTCTATTTCCTCTGATCTATAGACTTTGAATCATCATATTTTATCAACTTGCAACTGGTTTGCATAGGAGTGGTAATTGGTTTGCAATCTTCCATTCCAAACTTCTTTAGCATTTATCTGATATACTTAGTTTGAGAAATAAAAATTCCTTGGTTGCTTTGACGTATCTAAATACCCAGAAAGAAGGATAGTTCTCCAAGTAAGGAAATTTCAAATTCATTCTACATATCCTTTGAAAATTTCTATCTTAACCTATCATCAGTACTTCCAAAAATAATATCATCAATATAAACTTCAATTAAGAAAATACCATCTTGATTTACCTTGATGTAGAGGTTGGTGTCTGCACTTCCTTTTATGAACCTTGCATGTTGTAGATATTTATCCAGTCTAGAGCACCATTCTCTAGGAACCAGTTGTTCAATGTAGACTTCTTCTTCAAGTTCCCCGTTCCGAAAAGTTGATTTCACGTCCATATATTTCCATATTGTTCAAGACTCTGCTACACAAATGTCCATAATTTTGACTCATATGTCACTCTACTATCATGAAGTACTACTACAATTGATTAATCTATCATATTGTACTTCTGCTAACTAAATTCACTGAATCTATCTACTCAAATTATGCAAGCTACTCGAAGGATGGTTCTCTAGTCTGTCTCAACTACCGCATAGACTCCCCTTATCTATTATTCATATTATATGGGAGTCTCTAAGATGGAAGGATCAAAACAATTCATGTTTTGAAGTGTATTCATCATCATCTTCATTAGTAGATTCATCATCTCTTTGAGCTATGACTTCTTTCTTTCTATCTGTGGATTCATCTTTCACTACAGTTCCTGAAAGTACAATCTCTTGAACATGTTCCTTGTTTACAAGTCATTCTTTTCTTTCAGTTATTTTCCAAATAATTTTGTATATGACATCTTTCCTTTTCTCTGTAGTGTTTTCTTCATCTCATTTTATTTTAAATCTTGTGATCTCTGGGACCTGGTCTTTGTTCACCTGTTCTCCATGTTTTGAACAACCATTGTCAACATACCAACCACACTTCTTCTTCTTATATTTTAGAGTGTAACAACCTCCTCGTTATGACAACAACTCTGATAACAGGTGCAAATTTTTTTTGTGTGTTTAAGGTGTGTGCACGCGTGTATAAGTAACAGACACTCTAGACTCTATGTCGCCACTCGACGACCAACAAGACGCAACATGATGAACATAAAAAGACAACAATGACGCACGAAAAGTAACTGCATGCATAACGACGATCACCCAACTATAAATAGAACTGACTACCCGCCATCCTACCCTGCAATGGTTAGGACCTCCAAGACACATAAGCAACGCTCAAGCCCAGGTTCTCATCGATTTTAACCATTTAAGGTCTCAGGGCTGGCGACTGTTCTGAGGAACATGGAGGTGTCTACATCCCTCCTGACACAAGTTGACCGCGCAATGCAAAACCACCAAGTACTACAAAATCAGGGACAATCATGACCTCTACGGGAGACGCAAGTCAGGAGGACTTTAATATCGACGAACCACTATTGAGACCCGAAGACATCAATCATAGATCAATTGCTCCATTGTATTCCATTAAGTGACGAGTACCATCCCAGTCTTAACAATGTACATTAGTTTGTTTGCAAAATCCCGGTTCACTGTATCATAGTGAAACTACCATCACGTCTCCATAACATAACCATGTCAACTAAACTATTATTAACAGTAAATTTTCAGTAGCAATTTCAATAATTTAACAACATCCTTCCATCTAACATTATCCTAGCATTTTCGTTGAAAAACAATGAATTCATGCTTCACCACCAACTACTAGCAATTACCTAATTAACCTTGCAGCTAACTAATATTGCATTAACATCTAAATGACCATATAATAACCATTAGTTAAATAGCATTGCAGTTACAATTAATGCCTTGCAAACTTAGCGATAAGGACCGCTTCACCCCCAACTAAATAGCAATTTAATAATTAACATTTCAATAACAAGGTAGTAGGTAACCATAACATTACATTCATGCTTCACCCCCAATTCAATAGTAACTAATAAAATCTTGGCAATTTCATAACAATTAAACAACCAATTAAATAACAAATTGAATAACAATTAACAATTATCATTACCTTTAAGTAATAATAACATTACATTACCTAAATTTGCCATAAGGTAACCAATCATTGCAGTCATGCTTCACCCCCAATTCAATAGTAATTAATAAAATCTTGGCAATTTCATAACAATTAAACAAACCAATTAAATAACAAATTGAATAACAATTAAACAATTATCATTACCTTTAAGCATTAATTTAATCAAACATCTTATATAGTACCTACACCATGAGAATTACAATAACATTTTACCATCCAGGATAATCACTTCGCCTCTTATATTCCGAAAACCTTGCAGCAATTACGCTTTCCATACATTAAATGTTTCAATTAACTACATTATAAATTTTAGTTCAACCGTTAGAGGATATGCTAATCCTCATTCAACCATATGATGAAAAGTGCAATACTAATTAGCTTACTGCCTGCTTGATATTCTAGCACCATCACTTGGCTTAAAAAATGAATTCCAATTCAATAATGCAACTTAATTATAGTGATACTCACTACCATAACTTGAAAAGAAAGGGAGGAATTCCATTTCAATTATACTACTAACTGTAGTGATCTAAAGAGCCTCGACAATTAAGAACCATAGGTCAAGCATCACAATCAGTTTTAAATTTTGGAACTTGTCAGCTACAGTAGTATGTTTTCTAAATATCCTACAGCCATAGGGTATTAGAATATTTTTATGTATTGAAAGGAAAAATAATATAGTACTAATTCCATAGAATGGGAGTGAATCCAGGTTTTTTTTTTGGTCATTATATAAATAGGAATCCATAAAGCAGATCCTGAGAAAAGCTATGGTAAATAAGAAGAGCTACAACATTAAACAAATAGATAATAAACTATATATCAGTGTAATCCCCTGCGATAAGCTACAAAAATACATTAGAGTAAGAGGAATGAACATTTTATTTTGAAAAAAAGAACAGGTTGTGAATTCTGATGGCAGACATTTTCTTTTTAAACTTTGCATTAAAGATTATTTCCAAATTAGTAAGTTATACCATTTTCACCAAACACAATATAGGAAATTCTTAAATATAAGATGTTTATGCATATAAGCATATATGCACGAGCGTGTGTAGGAATAACCATGTGTAAATAGAAATAGCATTTAAAAACTCTCAGACATTGTATTAACGTAAACTTCAACTTACAAGAAGTCAACACAAGAACAAAGAACTTAATGGGTCGAGAAATAGAAGAAATAAGTAGAGTGTTTCTGGGTAAAAACTTTAGGGCATGCGTTCCCAGAAAAGGAACTGGAGTATCTTTTGTAAGGGGATTTTTAATGGTGAAGGGAAGTGGCGATGCACTGTTCCTCCTCACTTGTAAGATAGAAGGGAAACTCATATTAGATTTTTCAAGTTGAAATCTAGAATAAGGATAGGAAACTTCATGAAATTAAGAAGGAGAAAAATCAAAACACTTATATCTCGATAGCAATGAACCATTATTTTCCCCGCCGACTGAAATCTGGTCGAAACAGTTTCCCAGTATTCCTATCCTCGCAAGGATGCAGTTGCTTCCTGTGTAAACTTGGATTAACCTAACGAAATTTTTTATTATACCATGTGCCGCAGAAGGAGAGGAATACCATTGCTACAAGAGTATTTATTTCATAATCAACACCTTATTCATAATCTGGTATATATATATATGAAAGGAGAAACGAACTGTAAGTTTTAAAACCCTCATTGCTAGAATGAAATCTCAACCTAAATTTGCAAACGAAATGCCAGAAACGAGTGCCCATACCCAAAAACGAATTCCCATACATTTGTAAACGAATGCCATATGAAAACGAAATGGTGTAATATCTAGTCTTAAGAAACAGCAGCGCAGACATTTAAAAATGAAAGGCCCATCAATAAGGAATTCGCCCACAAGGTTTTATACGCCCACAGCCATCCAAAATGCCCAGATCAATAAAACAGAATGCAGAGGAGATAAAACACCCATAGAGGAAATAAAAACGCCCCAGAAATTTTATATAATACCCATAAACCTAAAATGAAATTACCAGAACCCTAAAACTGTACCCAACACAAAAAAAACGAAATCACTTTTCAAAACGAAATGGTTGTACATTCATAGCCATATCAACACGACCCCAGTCAGCTATGAACACCCCCAACCAATGTAAAACGCCCATCGCAGAAGGAAAAATGATTCTGGGTTGAAGGGTAAAAGGCTGTGAATGCACACGCCCAAGAAGATTTATACGCCCAGGGACCCAAGTACAATAACCATAAACCCCAAGAAAAATTGCCAGAACCCTAAGACGGTGCCAAACGCAGAACCATAAACTGCCCTGCTAACATTCTTACAACATAAAAAAAAGGGTCGATTCCTGAGGTTCATTGAAACCATTCTAAACTAATCTTTATCACAAAACTTCAGCATTCATCCAAATAAAAACACAACCATCTAAATTTTTCAGACGCAAACACAGACTAGCATTCATCCAAAATAAAAACATACCTTGGCCTATTCGCTCGCTCTGGATGGCGTCTGCATGCTCCTTGATTCTCCCGCTTGCCGACCGTAGAGGACTCACTGGTACCTCCCAGCCAAACGCTAGGGGTACTCTGCTTCCCCCTCATCCCCTCAAGCTGCAAAGGGGCCACACACAATCCAAACAGTAGCCTAGCTTCCCAGTTCACCTCCAAGGCTGAGCTACCACTCAATCAGCTGAGGATATCCCCAACTCCTCACAAGAAATCCGTCCAATTTGCCATTTTGGCAGCATAACAATACCTCATAGCAGATCCCCCCTTCTTTCCCCCCCATCCCCTTTCTTTTATCCTCTTTTTTTTTACCTAATCACCCTTTTGTTTTAGGTTTTTAATCAAAAACCCTAAATCATATTTCTTTTAAGTTTTCCCCCCTTTTATTTTTTTATTTTTTTTTTATTTTTATTTTTTTAAAACTCAAGAAGTAAATGTGCTCATTAATATTTTCCTTTTATTTTTACATGTGTAACTTTTTATTAATGGTAGAGGCGGTAGGGACTAATAAATTTACGGAAAAAGAATTCATCCCCTTAATTTCTCATTATTCCTTTTT
>ML783926.1:276996-291254 GCA_009831015.1 Picea engelmannii | reverse complement strand
TAAAACTCAAGAAGTAAATGTGCTCATTAATATTTTCCTTTTATTTTTACATGTGTAACTTTTTATTAATGGTAGAGGCGGTAGGGACTAATAAATTTACGGAAAAAGAATTCATCCCCTTAATTTCTCATTATTCCTTTTTATGTAATACATCTACTTTTCCCATATACATGTTTGTCATCGCTTTAATCTCTCATTATCCTATATATATAAATATATATATTAATGGTGAATTTAAATGATGGATAATGATAAATTACAATGATGAATGCATGCATGTAAATAGAAAAAATGAAAATATATATATATATATATATATACATATTATAAACAAATTGTCGTGTATTCCTTAATCTTTAATTTATAGAATAAAGAAAATTAATAATGGATTCTCTTTCCGTAAATTTATTAGTCCCTACCGCCTCTACCATTAATAAAAAGTTACGCATGTAAAAATAAAAGGAAAATATTAATGAGTGCATTTACTTCTTGAGTTTTTAAAAAATAAAAATAAATAAAAGGGGGGAAAACTTAAAAGAAATATGATTTAGGGTTTTTGATTAAAAACCTAAAACAAAAGGGTGATTAGGTCAAAAAAAAGAGGATAAAAGAAAGGGGATGGGGGGGAAAAGAAGGGGGGATTTGCTATGAGGTATTGTTATGCTGCCAAAATGGCAAACTGGATGGATTGCTTGTGAGGAGTTGGGGATTTCCTCAGCTGATTAAGTGGTAGCTCAGCCTTGGAGGCGAGCTGGGAAGCTAGGCTACTATCTGGATTGTGTGTGGCCCCTTTGTGGCTCGGGGGGTTGAGGGGGAAGCAGAGTACCCCTAGCGTTTGGATGGGAGGTACCGGTGAGTCCTCTACGATCGGCAAGAGGGAGCATCAAGGAGCACGCGGATGCCATCCGGAGCGGGTGAACAGGCCAAGGTATGTTTTTATTTTGGATGAATGCTAGTCTGTGTTTGCGTCTGAAAAATTTAGATGGTTGTGTTTTTATTTGGATGAATGTTGAAGTTTTGTGATAAAGATTAGTTTAGAATAGTTGCAATGAACCTCAGGAATCGACCCTTTTTTTTATGCTATAATAATGTTAGCAGGGAAGTTTATGGTTCTGCGTTTGGCACCATCTTAGGGTTCTGGCAATTTTGCTTGGGGTTTATGGTTATTGTACTTGGGTCCCTGGGCGTATAAATCTTCTTAGGCGTGTGCATTCACAGCCTTTTACCCTTCAACCCAGAATCGTTTTTCCTTCTGCCATGGGTGTTTTACATTGGTTGGGGGCATTCATAGCTGACTGGGGTCATGTTGATATGGCTATGAATGTACAGCCATTTCGTTTTGAAAAGTGATTTCATTTTTTTTGTGTTGGGTACAGTTTTAGGGTTCTGGTAATTTCGTTTTAGGTTTATGGGTATTGTATAAAATTTCTGGGGCGTTTTTATTTCCTCTATGGGTGTTTTATCTCCTCTGCGTTTTGTTTTATTGATCTGGGCGTTTCGGATGGTTGTGGGCGTATAAAACCTGTGGGTGAATTCCTTATTGATGGGCCTTTCGTTTTTAAATGTTTGCGCTGTTGTTTCTTAAGACTAGATCTTACACCATTTCGTTTTCATATGGCATTCGTTTACAAATGTATGGGCATTCGTTTTTGGGTATGGGCACTCGTTTCTGGCATTTCGTTTGCAAATTTAGGTTGATATTTCCTTGCGAGGATAGGAATACTAAGAAACTGTTTCGACCAGATTTCAGTCGGTGGGGAAAATAATGGTTCACTGCTACCGAGATATAAGTGTTTTGATTTTTCTCCTTCTTAATTTCACGAAGTTTCCTATCCTTATTCTAAATTTCAACTTGAAAAATCTAATATGAGTTTCCCTTCTGTCTTACAAGTGAGGGGAAACAATGCATTGCCACTTCCCTTCGCCATTAAAAATCCCCTTACAAAAGATACTCCGGTTCCTTTTCTGGGAACGCATGCCCTAAAGGTTTTACCCAGAAACACTATACTTATTTCTTCTATTTCTCAACCCATTAAGTTCTTTGTTCTCGTGTTGACTTATTGTAAGTTGAAGTTTACGTTAATACAATGTCTGAGAGTTTTTAAATGCTATTTCCATTTACACATGTTTATTCCTACACACGCTTGTGCATATATGCTTATATGCATAAACATCTTATATTTAAGAATTTCCTATATTGTGTTTGGTGAAAATGGTATAACTTACTAATTTGGAAATAATCTTTAATGCAAAGTTTAAAAAGAAAATGTCTGCCATCAAAATTCATAACCTGTTCTTTTTTTCAAAATAAAATGTTCATTCCTCTTACTCTAATGTATTTTTGTAGCTTATCGCAGGGGATTGCACTGATATATAGTTTATTTTCTATTTGTTTAATGTTGTAGCTCTTCTTATTTACCATATCTTTTCTCAGGATCTGCTTTATGGATTCCTATTTATATAATGACTAAAAAAAAAACCTGGATTCACTCCCATTCTATGGAATTAGTACTATATTATTTTTCCTTTCAATACATAAAAATATTCTAATACCCTATGGTTGTAGGATATTTAGAAAACATACTACTGTAGTTGACAAGTTCCAAAATTTAAAACTGATTGTGATGCTTGACCTATGGTTCTTAATTGTCGAGGCTCTTTAGATCACTACAGTTAGTAGTATAATTGAAATGGAATTCCTCCCTTTCTTTTCAAGTTATGGCAGTGAGTATCACTATAATTAAGTTGCATTATTGAATTGGAATTCATTTTTTAAGCCAAGTGATGGTGCTAGAATATCAAGCAGGCAGTAAGCTAATTAGTATTGCACTTTTCATCATATGGTTGAATGAGGATTAGCATATCCTCTAACGGTTGAACTAAAATTTATAATGTAGTTAATTGAAACATTTAATGTATGGAAAGCGTAATTGTTGCAAGGTTTTCAGAATATAAGAGGCGAAGTGATTATCCTGGACGGTAAAATGTTATTGTAATTCTCATGGTGTAGGTACTATATAAGATGTTTGATTAAATTAATGCTTAAAGGTAATGATAATTGTTTAATTGTTATTCAATTTGTTATTTAATTGGTTTGTTTAATTGTTATGAAATTGCCAAGATTTTATTAATTACTATTGAATTGGGGGTGAAGCATGACTGCAATGATTGGTTACCTTATGGCAAATTTAGGTAATGTAATGTTATTATTTCTTAAAGGTAATGATAATTGTTAATTGTTATTCAATTTGTTATTTAATTGGTTGTTTAATTTTTATGAAATTGCCAAGATTTTATTAGTTACTATTGAATTGGGGGTGAAGTGGTCCTTATCGCTAAGTTTGCAAGGCATTAATTGTAACTGCAATGTTATTTAACTAGTGGTTAGTATATGGTCATTTAGATGTTATTGCAATATTAGTTAGTTGCAAGGTTAATTAGGTAATTGCTAGTAGTTGGTGGTGAAGCATGAATGCAATGTTTTTCAACAGCAATGCTAGGATAATGTTAGATGGAAGGATGTTGTTAAATTATTGAAATTGCTACTAAAAAGTTATTGTTAATAATAGTTTAGTTGACATGGTTATGTTATGGAGACGTGATGGTAGTTTCACTATGATACAGTGAACTAGGATTTTTCAAACAAACTAATGTACATTGTTAAGACTGGGATGGTACTCGTCACTTAATGGAATAAAATGGAGCAATTGATCTATGATTGATGTCTTCGAGTCTCAATAGTGGTTGGTCAATATTAAAGTCCTCCTGACTTGCGTCTCTCATAGAGGTCATGATTGTCCCTGATTTTGTAGTACTTGGTGGTTTTTCATTGCGTGGTCTGCTTGTGTCGGGAGGGATGTAGACACCTCTGTGTTCCTCAGAACAGTCGCTAGCCCTGAGACCTTAAATGGTTAAAATCGATGGGAACCTGAGCTTGAGCGTTGCTTATGTGTCTTGGAGGTCCTAACCATTGCAGGGTAGGACGGCGGGTAGTCAGTTCTACTTATCATCGGGTGATCGTCGTTATGCATACAGTTACTTGTCGCGCGTCATTGTTGTCTGTTTATGTTCATCATGTTGCGTCTTGTTGGTCGTCGAGTGGCGACATAGAGTCTAGAGTGTCTGTTACTTCTACACGCGTGCACACACCTTAAACACACAAAAAAAAAATTGCACCTGTTATCAGAGTTGTTGTCGTAACGAGGAGGTTGTTACATAGAGTGAGTGTGCATTCTTCATTGCTATATTGATTCTGCTTTCTTATCCATGTTCTCTTCTGAGACTCTTGTCTGTGACTGTTGTTGTTTTGTTGTGGTTCTCCAGGAGGGACTATCAGTCTACAAGCTTTGGCCATGTGTCCAAAGTTATTATACTTGTAGCATTCCACTTCAGTTCTCAATGATTCAAACATGTTGTAGATTCTTCTTTGTGATTCATTAGGCCTTATTGGATAACCATTTTGTGTATGACTTTCAAAGTTTTTTACGTTCCTTCTATTAGCTCTGCAATTTACAAATTTATGTCCAAAATTATTGCATGCATAACATAAACCCAAAAAGATATTTTGATACATGGGAGTTGAAGATATTTTGAAAGGAGTTAATCTTATGAATCCTTCTTCTTCCTTAGGCCTATTTGTTTCTAGCGGTCGTTGATTTTGAAAACTGAATCTTCTCGGTGGAGGAGTGTCCTTGTAATCTTCCTTGTAGGTCGTCCTATCCCCTTTTATTGTTTTTTCATAACTTTTCAATGTGTTTCTTGTTTTGTTTATTTGGAGCTTGATCCCTTTTCTGTCTAATTGTATCCAACTCCAGACTTTTCATGATTAGGCTGTCGACTACTAATAATGTCATCCAAAACTTTTGAGTTGTTCTGCATATTTTTCTTTTGAATATCCTTTCTCAATGTGACAATCTTTTCTTCCACATTTCCAATGATCGTGTCTCTTTCTTCCAACTGTTCTTTGAGTGCTTCTTCAATTATTTTATATTCTTCTATTTGAACCTTCAAGTCCATGATGATATTCTTTAGTTATTGAGTGTCTTCCTTCTTGTCTAGTTCTGCTTATATCTTCTTGTTTTTCCTCTTTTATCTTATTATAACTTCTATGGTAGTCAACAATTATTCTTGGTAGTCAACTCTTGCCTCTTCAAATTCTTCTTTGGTATCTTCTTTATCAGATTCTTCTACTTCCATGAATAGAACTATTTTTGTCTCATTGTCACTAACTTCATCTTCATCTGATGAGGAGATGTCTTTGGTTCATAAGATTTTCCTAAAAAAATTCTTTGTGGTTCCTTTTCCTTTATATGTTTGTTTTCTATTTGAGTAATCTTCATCATTCCCCTTATTTTTCTTATGAGGACATTTGTTAGCAAAATGACCAATACCATCACAATTAAAACAAATCAATGGAAGCTTACCTTTATATCTTCCATTGGTTCCCTTTGTTATCACACTAAGTCGCCTTGGGTCTCTTAGTTTGTTTTTGTTAAAAATGAAAAATTAAAAAAAAAAAAAAAAAAAAAAAACCTTAGATTCTTATTTTCTCTTTAAAATGAATTTCTCAACCATTAAATGTTAATTATGATAGGACTCCTTAGGACGACTAAACCTTTGAGTCATAGCTCATGTGTTGATCCACAATTCAATTTTTGGTCCTTAAACCCTTATGAGCTTGTTAGGAAAAATATATGTTGTTATAATAACGTTGCAGTACAGTTGCCCAACTATTTACTTGTCAACCCGGGGTACATAAACTGACGAAGCACATGCACTGCTTGTGCAGGACTGAAGTAGAACTAATCTAATCTAATATATGTTGCTGAAATCAAACTAATCTAAGAAAGCATTGAAACACTAACTAGGAAAGCATGAAATTGCATAAGGGAAATACAACATGTGAAGAGTTAACAACAATGACATATGTGAGCTCACACAATAAGACGATGTTGAATTACATTACAAGAATCAAATCAATCTTCATGAAACAATAATGAAAGTATGAATCAATGAAACCAAGCTAAGAATCCCTTTCCTTCATCAAAAGCTAATCAAAATCTAATCTTCATTCTAATGATCTAATCCCCCCTCTCATGAAGAGAGAGCACTCTCTTATATACATGAGAGTCTTAAAATGAAGATAACCATCTCATAACGATAGATCCACTATTCTCTCAACCACTCTCAACTACTTTCCCATTATTACAAGATATGATCCCTTCAAATCCTCCACATGTCTCTCATGAATCCTAGATAATATATGCCACCCAAATCTTCCATGATCCTCTCCTTGAAAAGAGGCTTGAATAACTATCTCCTTTGGAATGATGGAAGAGATATTCGAGAAGTCTCTTTGAATTAATCATCCACATATTCCTACATATTACAAATCTCTCACATAATTGAGATATATATGAAAACATGTATATTTTCTAATATTTAATCATAAATTCACTTTTAATACTAAAATGAATAAAGTGGAAAATAATAATGTGAAACCCAAATGTATTTATGAAAATGGTATGACGAAGGTTTAATAGGGCGATGAAATGTAAGGAATCATGAAGGGAAAGGTGGATGAAAATACGACATTTCTGAGTCCTAACAGAGCTCATGGTCTATTCTTTTTGTCCCCTCTTGTGATTCATCCCTAGGTCGATACCTCCCATGACCAGGCTGATGTGACACACCTCTCTCATCACTCATGATATCGCATGCATACCTCATCATCCCCACTCACTTGTCCAATCATTTTTTGATTTGGAGAACATTGCCCACTCAGCAGGCATTTTTGTAGCACTTGTCACGATTATCATGCACCCACTCCAAGTCATGATTGCCACGACTGATACCTTAACCCTTGTTTTCAGTGCCTGAAGTCGGTTGAAATTCTTTCAAAAGATCTTGCATTTATGATCCTTGGTAACGGTTTCTAAATTTGAAAAAATCAACAGTGATGTGTTGCGTAAGTTTGCCAGTTCATTTCAGACGATCGCTTGTCCACTAAATCCAATGTTGTGAAATATTTCAGGGTCAAAATTTCCTTAATCTTACCCTAAGTTTTCACTGAGGAGCTCAAGAGTTGTTGACTTCATAGGTATCCTATGCAACCTCCTTCGCATATTAATTTTCATAGGAGATTTGTGCTCGGTTTCAGTTTGCTAAGCTTGCAGGGTAGTATGGGAGCCATATTTGCATTTCTGTAAACATCTTCACTTGTATCCATAGTCTGATTATTGTGTTTAGTCATAGCCTTTGAAAGTCACAGGCCTGAAATAGCCCATCCTATGTGTATGTGTTGCACTACGCAGAGGTGCTGCTCAAACCTCTATGATTATCCTTAGCTTTTTTTCATCCTGTACGAAGAGTCAGTTCGAAATTACTTCCTCATACTCTACACTCTGAAAACCTGTATGAGCCTGAAATTCCATTTCTCATAGCCAAGTTCATTTTCTAAGAATTGTTAATTTGGAGGGCCATCCTTGTGCTTTTGAGACTTGAATTGAAGTTTTCTGGTCAATAGCATCCCTTACAACCTCTTAAGAACCCTCTTTCTGAGTCATGGAGACCCCTTAGTCAAAGAAAGCACATAAAGGTGGCAAGATAGTTTGAACAGAACCTACAGATATGCGCCTCTTTGACATAGAACCCATGGCAAGGGAAATGTTTCAAAGAGCAGGATGCCTCTCTTTTTGCCAGAACATGCAGAGAGGCCACTCAGAAGTAGCAAAACAATTTGCACTAAATTTTGATGGCAAGAAAACCAGAGTTGGAGATTTGGAATTTGAGGTGACTGAAGCCTCCATCTCAGCTGCAACAGGTATTCCCATTTCAGGAGAAAAATGGTTCAAGGCCATGGTATTGAGTTAACCTTTCATTAAAGATCTTTTCAAGCCTGAATACCAAGCTAATGATTTATCTAAGAATGTGCCAAGGGACCAGTTGATTGACCAGTTTGACAGAATGTTGAAAATCATATAGAGATATTTTAGTTGTGAAGGGAGATTTAACACCCTGTACCATTACCACGTAAGGTTGTTGTTGCATTTTACTTGTAAGGTTCAGATGAATATTACATACTACCTACTGAGAAGTATAGGTAAAATGGCAGATAGGGTGCAAGACAAATCCAAGGATGTGGACTCCAGTCTTTTCCACTCTTGACTTATCAGGATGCTTGTCTGTGAAGAGTTGGGAAAGAAAGAGATCTCCTAGAAGAATTTTTTGGTCCCTTCCCACTTTAATCTGGACCCAACACCTACCCCCCAATCATAAATTGCAGGCTCTTCATCACCTACCAGTACTAAAATGGGGATCAACAAGAAGAGAAAGGGCAGAGCCCCTATTTCAGAGATCAATAAGCAGGTCAAAGAAGATGAGAAGGAGGTTTGTCCTTCCCCACATAGATATTTCTCACCACCACCTCCACCAGGGTTAGAATAAGTTCCATCTTCTACCAAGGTGACATCAAAAAAAGGCAAGAAGCTTCTTTTTCCCTCTCCTTCTTTAGCAGCTGAAATCAAAGACGCTGCATTTTGGCATAGCCACGCAAACCCTTATATAGACATAGCGTAGGTGGTGTTGCATAAAGGCGTTGCGTAATATTTTACAGAATGCAGAATTGTTACATAGGCGCTACCCACAGGCACTACGTAATATCTTAGAGAGAGCAAGTTTACACATAGGCACTACTCAATTTTGCAACAGAGGACAAATGTAGTCACAGACATGCAGCACAGGGGTGTTACGCACAGGCACTACTCAATTTTTCAACAGAGGAAAAATGTAGCTGCAAACATGCAGCACAAGGGCTCTACCCACAGGTGCTACCTTCTCTCCTTGTTCCATTCTAGGGGGCGCTACACAGAATTGCTACCCAAGGGAGTAGCCAGCAAACACCAAGGATCTAGGAAGACTAAGCCAATAGTTTTGGATAAGTTAATAATGGAATTAATGACAGAAGTAGCAGTTGGCGTGTAGGGGACAACTACAAGATCCAAAGAGACACATGGAAAAATAAGAGTTGAGCAACAAAAGAGGATCAAAGCAGTTAGAAGCATGATTGGGTTCAGTCACCAACACTTCCCTATTTTATAGCATAGGTTGTTATCTTAGTTGTTATAATAAATAAATTTTCTGAGATTTTTAAGGAAAAGAGGCCAGCTCGTACCTCCAGTTGTTGCCTCACTTTCTTGTTATAAATAGATAGATGAATTTCTTTAATGGGTTCAGATGGTAGAGCAAGGCTCCCAAGAAACTGCAATATTTTTGATAAAGTGACTATGATCTAGTATGTACTGGACTTAAGACTTTTTAACTAATAGAAATCAACTCCTATTTCAGAATATTTGCTTCTAATGCTAAATGTTTATATTTGAATGCTTCATATGGATGACTGTGGTAATGATATGATGGATGTTTGATCATTTTATTGTCATGGTGTTTATTTAGCTCCTTAGTTTCTAATTTCAAGAAGATCTTGTTTTATGAAACTTTCTTCCTTTGGGATTTTGTGGACCTGATGTTTGCAGTAGCTCTTACATTCTTCTCATTCAAGTCTTCCTTCTATCCATATTTACTCCCAAACTACTGGTTGAAATTAGCCAAGACCTTATTTGTTGTTACATGTTAGCCCTGTTTTCGAGTGAGGATATTATCATTTCGAGTTTTTCCATTCAACCTTTCAAAAAACATTCATACTTTCATGAATCACCTGATGGGTACTGGGCTTACCTTCCTTGCAATCAGAAGATGACTCCTAGTGCTAACACCCTTGTTCAATCTCTTAACAAAACTGACCATTTCTTCAACATCTTCCAAGATGTCACTGTTTTTGTTATGTTCTTTTTATTTTTTCTTTCCATTTTTCTTTGACCTTTTGGATGTTTTGAAAGCTTCTTCTTTTATATCTGGATTTTCCTGTTCAGTTCTCATTTTATATGCTATGAAGATTCCATGTAATTCGTCCATGATTATTGAGTCTAGATTTTCTCTTCTTCTAGCGATGATATCTTAGGATCAAATCTCATAGGAAGAGATCTTAGTACATTTTGAACAATTACAGATTATTTAATTTCTTCTCCCAATCCTATGATTGCATTTATTGTTTCATCAACTCGTAAGAAGTAAACTACAATATTCTCCTCTTCCTTCATCTTTAATTGTTTGAACTGAGCCATGTAAGTTTGAAGCTTTGTTGCTTTGACTTTTAAATATCCTTCATAAATATTTTGAATTTTGTCCCAAATCTCTATAGTGAATTTACAATGCATAACTTTGGTGTATACCGATTCACCAAGACCATTCAAAAGTGCATTTGTGGCTTTCGAATTATTTTGACCAAGTTTTATTGCTCTTTCACTTGTTGGTGGAACTGTTGGTTCTTTATATCCATCTACTATAGATTGCCAAATTTCAAATCCATGTTCCTGTATATATGTTTTCATCCTTCTTCTCCAGAATGCATACTTTTTTCCATCAAACTGTGGTATTCCATGTTTATACATGTTGTTTCTCTCCATGATCTACCTTTCAGTGGTTAAATTGAATCTTGAAGGAACCGACTCTGATACCAATTGTTGGATTACTAAGAGGGGGGGTGAATCAGTAATAGAGCAATAATACTTTTTAACCACAAAATGCAAGTATTATATCAATGTATCATTATCATAAAATAGTTGTAGATTAAATAAACAATGAACAAATGATCAATCATAAACATACACAGTACACTAGTGTTTTTATGTAAAAACCCAAAGTGGGAGAAAACCACTGAATGATTTTTCTTATATGTCATTAAGAATTACATTCATTGGAAGCACCAACTTCCTTTGTTTTCTAGCTGCAACTAAAAGGAGGCTCCAACCCCCTATTTTATCAAGATACAACCTGAAGGAAGCTCCAACACCCCAATTCTCTGGATACAACAAGAAGGAGGCTACAACCCCCTAGTTTCTCAGGTTACAACCTGAGGGAAGCTCCAACTCCCCAATTCTCTGACTACAACCAGAAGGAGGATACAACCCCCTATGTTCTTTGGCTACAACTAGAAGGTGGCTACAACCACTTTTCCTTTCCCCATCCAACTTCCCTAACATAGAAGTATAATGATGGAACCACTGTCACACTATCACTGTGAGTTATACTATTGTAAACATGTACCAATCAACCTGTAACAACCTGTACCGATAAATTATGCCAACATGTACCTCAACCTGTACCATAAACAAATGCATCAACCATGCACCAAACCTATACAAATAACCTGTCCAAATAGCCTGTAATCAACATGTACAATAAACAAGTGCATCAACCATGCACCAACATGTATTATCAACAAGTGCATCAACCATGCACCAAATATGTACCAACCATGCATCAAATACACATAAACTATGACTCATCAAGATGTACCAACATCATCAACTATACACCTCATGTATGTGCCAACTCATCAACTACTTGTCTCAACCATGTACCCAACATGTACCTCAAACAAAATCCCTCATCAATTTCATCATCCAAATCTGATTTGTAACTCTATAATAGAACTGGTGTATAGGATCACATACTTGCAAACCTTCCTTAACTTTAACAACAAGAGACTACCATTTTCATCAAACTTTACTTTAGTCTCACATGACTAAGTTTGGATTAGTCAACAACCCTAACTTGAAATAATCATAACTATGTACCTGTAATGAAAAAAGATATGAAAACAGTACATATTGTTCTTCAATGTCATTTATGTAATTCCTCTAGGTTTCACTACTTGGAACCTCTCAGAAAAGGATTTATAGCAAAAATGGCATACCTTGTTGAATTCTAGCTTATTCTAGAGAGTGAACTTGTAGAGCGTGCCCTGCACGGAATATCTGTTGTATCAATATGTAAATGGTACACATAATACTATAGACTATACTATAACCAATACATTAGTATTACTGAATTTGGATCTTTTATGAAGAATTTATGATGTTTTTACTCGAAACACTTGTTTTAGACTAGTTTCAGAACTAGCCACAAACCCTATTTTCCACGGAGTGTAACTCCAAAAATACGACGACCCACAAGATGAAATTTTTATCACAAATACATGGATATGTTTCCTCAATGACCTCCCAATTTCATGGTCTGAATCATTCTAGAAAAAAACATTATTGTGAAAATGGTGAGATGACATGTAAATAACATACCTTAGAAAGCATCATCAAAAGAATTTACCCTCCCTTGAATTTCGGCCTTCTTTACTTCACCTTCAATTCAGCTTAGATATCCTTTGGTTACATCAGTCACTTGTAGATATTCAATATTCTCAAGTGTTATTAAAATGAGAGAGCATTGCCTCTTATTTATACTTTCATGTAGCTTCCTCAAGGGGTTACCTTTTAACCATCTTAACCCACTTTCCTTATTTTAGGGTTAACCCACTTCTAACCACTTATCCACTTAGTAATTTCTCCATTAACTTTATTATTTAAATAAAAAAAATTGTATCCACTTTGACTTATAGTACACTCATCACTTCACTTTATTATTTACCTTCTAAAATCTCTTAAACCACTTTCCTTATTTTAGGGCTAACCCACTTCTAAGATACAGGCTGTTGTTCCAGAGCCATGAGATTTTGGAGTTTTCTATAATTTTTTTCTAATTATATCATAAATTTGGTTCAAGTATCCTTGACTAATTTGGGTATCAAACACATTGGCCTATACATATGTAAATTATGATTTTCATAGGAAAAATCAATATCTTTCCGAAAGTTTTCTATCTCAATACCATTGATTTGGTCAAGATTATTTTCGGGCATGGAGTTACAATAATTTTAATCCACATATCCCATCTGAAATATCTAATGATCATCCATGTAAGACACCCAACCCCCTAAGTAACTTTTTTAAGGGATGGGGTATTAAATTATCATTTTTCTTTAACCATATCAAAGCCTCATCTAGAGGCTACCATTGTCTTCTTGTCATCAAGATCTTTCCAATGATTGTAACCATGCTCAAAAGTGAGCTCTGGATCAGAAGTTACAGTCTCTCCAATGTTTTCAGACTTTCATTCATTGAGTTCATATTTAGTGCCACTTGACAACCATGTAGTTCCTCATCACTCGTACCATTCGACATGGCATTAACATGACATATTCCACCTGACTCATCTGACTCCCTAGTCTGATGGTTCTGATATTTTCTTCTTCATCGTATTTTTCCCATCAGGGTTAACATATTTCTAGCACAAAATCCACTCCAACAGACTCCCTCTTACTACACACACTTTGACGGGTCTAACCTATGGATTCAATGACCCTTGGGGTTGGGAAATAAATGGATTTGGTTTCTTCAGAGTCGCCAACTGGCACGATGATTAACAACCCTTCTCACACTCCTATGACACTTAGCTTATTACCCTTGAAGATCTGCGACTGAGACTAAATCTCTCCTTCTCACCGATCTACGACTTAGTTCTCCTCTAGGAGTTCTTCATGTTAGAATGATCCAACAACCCTACACCCTAAAACCTCGATGGTAGTAACTCTGAACAACGATGGAGATATGTCCACATGTCTTCCATCTTGGTCATTGCTACCATTGTGTACCTGTGTCCTAACATGACATGTGGCATTCACATCACCTCTTGTATCGCCCCCTCCAAATGCAAAATCATCATGACACATGTAACCATAATTACTTGACATGTGGACCCACCACAACATGCCACATCACCATAGGGTAAAATGGCTTGCCCAACCAAGTGCTAACACCTAGCCATTCTTAATAACCTTATTGGATTTAATTATCAAAATCCCACTTTCAATCTCTTATTTATTAAATCCTTATTAGTGTTAATCAATCTTTCTTTAATTTAAAATCCCATGTATTATTATGTTTTCTCTCAGTTTAATTTATTGGCCCAGTAACATCGATAAATTACTCTTTCTTTTACCTTGGGAATCCACATCCCATAACAGTTCAAGGTGTTAATTAAATATCACTCTTATGATGATTATCTTATGATATAATCTAATTGATTATATTATAATATAATTGCAATTACTTATATTATAATATAATATAATTAATTAGACTATATTACACATAGGTTTATTAAACTTGATTAATATTTATAAATCACCAGACCCCTTATAACTTTCCATGCGAAACCTCACAGTTAGACTTCTGAACCTTCACACTCAGACCTCTGATGTTGGATAATCCTAGGGGGAACTTATATATATATATATATATATA
>ML783926.1:254978-276880 GCA_009831015.1 Picea engelmannii | reverse complement strand
CCATGCAATACCTTGAACCTTCGGACTCGAAACTTTGCACATCATTCATATGTTCCAATATTTAATACCATAATACCATAGGCCTTCTGGCCCCGATATCTTTGCACATCATTCACACATTCCAATATTTGATATAATATTACCTTGAGCCTTTAGACCCCGAAATATTTGTACTTCCTTTCACATGTTCCAATATTTAATACAGTATTACCTTGGGCCTTCAAATGTCAAAATATTTTCAGTTCCTTATACACGTTCCAATATGTAATATAATATTACCTTGGACCTTTGAACCCTAATATTTCACACTCAAATCATGTGCTTCTTTCTCTTTTCTCCTACAACCAAGCTTTAAAAGGGAAGTGTTTAATATTATAATATATAACCTTATAATACTTAGGTGATCTGAAAAATAGTGGGCTGACTTGTTATGCTATGCAATCACCCTCTACTTCATAAAAATAAACTTTACAGGACCTTGCTCAATGTGTTAAAACATGCAAGATAATTTATGTGCCAAGTTTATGCATCTTCAAAATGTTTATGTGTGATATCTTTGTAAGATTAATTATGTTGTTTTCATAAATACAACAGCAAAATTAAATTGCAGCAAATAATAACCAGCAAACACTCACAACAAGAACAAGATGATAAAGGAGTTCACCCCTCTCTGGGCTACATCTCCTTGAGCCTCCTTCAATGGATTTGGCTCTCTGGGATTAATTTTTCAAAGATTATTTTAAAAGATACTGCTCAACTCCAATGGATTAACTGATTGTACCATTGGGTTCAGAATACATAAAAACCCCAAAAATGACTAATAGAACTCTGAAAATGGATCATGGCTCATCCGAGCATGACCTCTTCTACATGTGGCCTTAAGCTTCCCTGAGATTCCTTGTGGAAAAAACACATGTAAAATTCCTCAAATTGATCTGAAATCTATCCCAATGTGTTCAGAGCATAATAATTAGCCAAAAATGATTATTCAATCACAGAAAACAGACATGGGCTCATATGAGCATGACCTCAATCAATGAGGGATTCAAGCTCCTTGGAGCTCTCTGAAACTTCAATGGTGAAAAACATACAAAAGAAGTCTTCAAATGGCTTTGAAAATAGTGCCAATGGATTCATAACGTCCAAAAACCCCTAGTTGGGCTTTTTTGGCACCTCATTTGGCCAAAAAATGAATAAGATAGGCCTCCTGCCATTTTCTTCCTTCAAGCTTGTTGTCTCTGGTTCGCCAAAACGCACCTTTGTGTGGCCAACCTAGCTCACGCGCTCCAAATCGTGCTAAAACCTAGCACACGTGCGTAACTGCAAAAATGGTCAAACTATTGAACCGTTAACAGTACTAGGCCCCCAAACCGCATAGGCTGTGGTCACAAGGGTCACCATATGACCTCGCGCAAATACAAAAAGAGCCAACTTTTAAAACCAATAGTTAAGTGACATGTGTCAGCGTATGGTTGTATAACCATTTTAAAAAACTAATTCTTGCGCATTTTTATAGGGGTCGGGCCATATGCATTGGTGCCCAAAACCGAGGGCTGGACTCCATTTGAAATATGCACACGCCTCCATGTATATAACGGGTCATATGGTAAATAATACAACCACAGGCTGGGGCTAAGCCCCAGCCCGACCCCGTGCCAAACTAAACATTAATCAAACTCAAATATATTTAAACTCATGTATATATCAAGTAACATATTGTGGCATGTTGGTTGGTCGGAATTTGTTAAAGCTTTGGACAGAGGTGGAGGTCTGGGGTTTGAATCCCACGGACTCCACAATAATTTTAAACAACTAAACCAATAACAGGGTTCCATGTGGTAGCCCATGACTGGGCCATGTGGCACCGTACAACCAATCAAAAACTGCCACGTGTCTCAATATCATTTGTCCAACTACCAACTTAGCGTACGAACTTTGCCATGTCATCGTACAGCCTTTGCCACGTCAGCATCTGTATGGACTGTATAGTCAGCTTCCCTTTTTTTTTTTGGCATGTTTGACGATCTGAACAGAACATGATATCTCACTCATCGGACGTCTGTTTGAACCCAAACAAGTTGCATTGGGTTCGTGACAATGAGGGCTACACACCCATTCGTTTTGAGGCAATTCTGAGAACTTTGACTTTTGAGCTAAATTTTGACCCCTGGTCCAGATCCTGATCATTAGGCCATCACACTCTGAAATATTCACACTCCAATCGTGTAGTCCCATATCTTTTTTCCAACAACCAAACTCTTAAAGGGAAGTGTTTAACATTATAATATATATAACCTTATAATAACTCATTAAGGAGTGAGAAGTGACATGTGTATAGCGTAAATATTAAAACTAGGAAACTTGGAACAGTTTATTCTTTTGCACAGAAGGGGGAAATTTTCTAGCTTCCCATTTCTCATGCACAGGACAAGAATTTGTATGTTTTAATATATGAATTTCCAACCAGATTATTCAATTATTAAGACATTTAAATGGTAACTTTAGAAATTTACCAGGGGTTACAAGTCTTTACTTTCCATGTAAAATTTGTTCAAAAGACATATAATTATATATACATATATATAAACTCATGCAATATATTTTATTAAACACTTTTCCATAACTTTACATTTCTTGGAAATAAAAATCCTCCATGGTAAAACTATGTTTTTACCAGAAATTACTAGTCTCCTATTTTTATGCAATTATTTGCTATTTTTAGGGAATAGTTACCATCCTCAAATATTTTTCTTTTGGAAATAAGTCTATTGTATAACTCCTGTTAAAAATTCCTTTCTTACCAGATACTAATGAAACTTAATTAATCACAATGTCTCTGATTCCTAATTTCTTTTTATTTCAAATTACGAGCTTAAATTTTGTTTCTCCTTCTTTTCTTATTATTTGATTTTTAAGATACTCTGCCTCTCTTCAATATTTGGATTATCTTCTTAGGGTCAATCATAGATCTGAACTTCTCTCTCTAATTCTGATGTTTAGAATATTTTCCAGGCCAACTGACCAGTCTTCAAGTTTCTATCAGCAATAACATTCCCTTTTATCAAGGTGTCTTATGAGAACTTTCATGGATTAGTATTTACTAATAAGTTAGGGATTTGTTCGCATAGATTAATGTAAGTGACCAACCAACACTCTTCTCATAATTTGTGTGATAAATGATTACTAACAACTTCCCTTTCTAAACAAAGATAGATAGAAATCCAACAACATAATATGTTTTCCAGATCTTATTTCAAATTTCACATCTAGCCAAATAATTAGAGTGACAATTCCACTATTTGAATAAAATGACAAACTCTTCAAATAACTAGCTCATGAATTCCATGATATTTAATAAACTTGTCATGGAAATATAGGACACATAAAACACTTATCTGAAATTTAGAAATCACTGGAAACTGCTGAAGAGTGTACCATGTTATAGCAAGATTTGTCTCACCCTATGAAATCTTGCATAGAAGGCCTTTTTTTATTTCCCCATGCAGAATTTTAATCCCTTTTTGCAAATCCCAGAGCTAAAAATATATTTTTTCCACATATGTGCACCTTGCATACTATACAACATGTGTATACGCAGGTTGCACCAATACAACCCGTGTACATTGGGAAATGTGCCCAAAATTGGAAAATGGTGTCGGGTTTCCATGTCACGATAAGAGATCAATGATCATTGGCCTTCCATATACTGGAAACATTCTGACTCGACCCTTTAGTTCCACTTGAAGGCTATAAATGGGTCAATTCCTAGCTATGGGAAGTAGGAGAAAGAATTCAACTTTGAGAGAAAAGTTACTCTGGAGGAATTATCCACTTCACATTGAGTCTGCATCCCTTTATCCTTTAATTCTGAACACAATGTTCAGCCCCCAAGCTCTTCCCTCATTGAGTGAAAACTCCATTATCTCTCTTGCATGAGCTTGTCGTTGGTGGAGGATTGAAGTGGTGGAGACCCAACTAAAAGGAACTTATTTTCTCGGTTATGAACCGTGCTGACATAGAAGTCTGTAACTTATTCACTTATGTTGATCATATCTTAATAGAAATACTCTTTTCTCGTCCAATTGATATCTTGCAAATATTTGAATTATTATTCCATGGGCATATGTGTTATGAATATCAATGGATTATGCTATTGAATGTGCTAACATCATATATTATCACCATATGCTTGCTTTGCTTGGTTTTTGAGGACTAGTTGCAGGTATATTGCTTTGGATCAAGTGCTCAACGGTGGACTTCATTGAACATTTGGATGAGGTAGGCCTTTTATCTTATCTTTCTAGCATATTTGTTTATATATAATACTTATAGAGTTAATTTCTGTAGTCATTTCTGTCTATTGTGGTTTTCCCCTAGCCATAGAGAGATTTTCCTCGTAACATACCACTTTCCACCCAACCATAGGAACAACTTCTCCTAGTTCTTTCATAGTTGGCCACCCCCTAGCCAGAGTATGATGCCATGAGAGGATTATCTTCTTTTGCACAACAAACAACAAGGGATGAAGGTTACTCTCCTTCTCCCAAAAGATCTTGAAAGCTCATTCTTCAATCCATCAAGTAAGGGGGACTGTTATGATTTCTCACTAAATCACTCAAATTCTATGCAGCCCCATTTATCATCTTTATTTGAAGACATTTCCCGATAGTTCCTATACCCAAAATAATATGTTTTCTCAATTCTCTTCAGAACTAGAGAGCTTCACACACTCTTCTTCTTCAAAATTGGTCTCAATCCCATTCATGTGCATACTCTCTCTGTGCCCATGATTTTCCTCTTTTTCTCTTCCCATATACAACAATATTTCATGGGTCAAATCCCCCAATTCGTGGGTCTGATCAAAAACTTTGAGTTGGGTACTCTTCCCATTTTCTCACTGATTTCTAAGGAGGCATGCCCAACCACCAACTTGATTGGTAATTAAATCCTCTAGGAATATAGAGGATTGTTTTTTGTATGAGTATTTTGACATCCAACAAAGTACTAGTCTGGAAGGGGTCATCTCAACCATTACTGGTTCCCCTCACCATTCCCTCTCATGGAAACATAATATGTATAGGAAACACCTTAAAAAAGTATTCAAAAATTTTCATTTTATTTCATAATAGAATATTCACATTACCTTTGTTAGCAAAAGTTCATCATTTCCCAAAATCCACAAATAACAGATCTGTCCATAGTCTTTTAGAAATAATACAATTTATATTTTCAATATGGGGGAAATAGGGGTATTACAATCCCCTCCCCCTTAAAGGAACATCATCCTCGGTGTTCTACCTACCATTGTGATCTTTATGTATAACAATGAACAAAAATCGGTATGCATGTCATGGCATCCTCCATTTCCCATGTAGCTTCATCTCGACCAAAGTGTTTCCACTACACCTGGACCAAAGTGTTTCCATTACACCTAGACCTGTGCAATGGTTATGTTCCTGCGTTGGATTTCTTTCCTATCTATTATGCATAGTGGTTATGGTATGAATTGTTCCTCTGGTTCCACCTGGATCATAGACTAGTCAATTATATGATTAGAATCATGTACATATTACTTCAGTAATTAAACATGGAAAACAGTGTGTGCTTTCACTTTGGGAGGAAGTGTTAATCTATATGCTTCAGGTCGCACTCTGTCCAAAATTTCAAAAGGAACACAAAACCAAGATTCCAGTTTCACACAAGTTCCCATTCTCAAGGAACTTTTTCTGGGTCTAATTTCGATATACACATGATCCACTACTTTGAATTCTTTAGGATTCCTATTTCTGTCTACATAACCTTTAAGTTTGTCTTGGACCACTTTCATGTTATTTTTTATTTGGACTACTTGATGTTTCATTTCTTTTATCATATCTAACCCGAGTGTAATTATTTCCACTACGTTGTCCCAATTGATTGGGATATTTCATTTTCTACCATAGAGAGCCTCAAAAGGACTCATTTTCAATGACTTCTGATAGCCATTTTTGTAGGAAAATTCTACCAGTGGTAGATAGTCTTCCCATTTCTTGGGTTGATGCATCACATGCTTCCTTAACATGTCTTCTAATACCTAGTTTACCCTCTCCACATGTCCATTATTTTGAGGAGGCAAGTTGTACTTAATAACAATTTAGTCCTAAAACCAACAAACAAAGACTTCCAAAAATTTGAAGTAAATTTGGCATATATGTCTGATATGATTTCCTTAGGTATACCATGCAACCTAAATATTTATTTCATGAAAATATTGGTAATATCTATTTCCTTGCAAGTTGATTTTACTGGGATAAAGTGATCAGCCTTTCCCAACTTATCCACAACTACCATAATGTCATCATTCTGGTTTTTTTATTTAGGCAAACCCATGATAAAATCCATAGAGATGGTTTCACGTTTCCATTTTGGAATTGGAAAGAGCTACAACATCCCTGTTGGGTGCTTGTGATCCACCTTAATCTATTGACATTCTAAACACTTATGTAAGTCATCACAATTTGAGATATACAACTAACCTTTGTAAGTTAGTAGAAAATCATTCAACAATTGATAGCCATCATATTTCAGCCCTGTGGGCTCATGCTCTAGGTATGCCTTTACAGTTTTGAAAAACTCATATGTTTCTTGTGCACTTTTAACCCTTTCCTTGATATCTAATTCACATTTTCTTATAGCTTCCAAGTGCATTAATTTCATGCTTCTATTGAGGGATTCAACCACCCTATTGTCTTTTCCCTTAATGTGTTTGATTTCAAAACCAAATTCACTAAGAAGGGCCATCCACCTAGCTTGCCTAGAATTGAGTTTGGGTTGGTCAAACAAATATCTCAGCCCATTATGGTCTGTCATAAGTATGAATCTTCTACCTAGGAGGTAATTCCTCCACATTTTCAAAGCATGTACTATGGTAGCCAGTTTCAATTCATCTGTCACACAATTCCCTTCATGCTCATTTAGTTTTCTGGATTCGTAGAAAATCACATGCCCTTCTTGCATGAGGACTCCTCTAAGTCATTCCTTGCAAGCATATCTACAAACAAAGAAGTCCTTATTTGGGTATGCAATTTTCATCATAAGTGCATTGGTTTAAAGTTATTTTAGTTGTTGAAAATACTCTTCACATTCTATTTTCTAATCAAATTTAACTCTCTTTTTTCTGAAAGGAGGTGATTGGATATCCAATCTTGGAAAACCCCTCTATGAACCCTTTATGGTAGCTTTCTAGGCCCATAAAGGATCTGATATAAACTACATATTTTGGTGTATTCCAATCCATAATGGCTTTGATTTTATCAGGATCAACTACCACTCCTTCCTCAGAGATGACATGGCCTAATTAGTGGATTTATTTTTGGAAAAAGTCACACTTATTAAACTTTGCATAGATTTTATTTTCTATTAGCACTTGAAGGACTAACCTGAGGTGATCTTCATGCTCTTCCTTATTCTTGCAAAACATTAGGATATCATCAATGAAAACCAACACAAATCTATCCAAGAACTTGTTGAACACATTATTCATTAAGCACATAAAGGTGGTTGGTGCATTTGTAAGCCCAAATGGCACCACCGCAAATTCATAGTTCCCATATTTCATCCTAAAGGATGCTTTGTGGATGTCTTCATCCTTAATCTAGACTTGATGGTATCCATACCTCAAATCAATCTTGGAGAAAATTGTAGCACCCCTTAACTGGTCAAACAAGTCATCAATTCTTGGTAAGGGATACTTATGCTTAGTTGTCATATTGTTGAGTTTCTTGTAGTCTATGCACAACTTGAGTGTGCCATCCTTCTTCTTCACAAATAAGGTTGGTGCTCCCCAAGGAGACACACTAGGCTGGCTGTAACCTTTTTCCAACATTTCCTTTAGTTTTAATTTGAGCTCAACTAGCTCAGGTGTACTCATCCTATAGGGTTCTCTAGACATTGGCACCACTCCAGGTATAAGTTCTATTGAGAAATAAATGTTTCTTCTTGGAGGTATCCCCTTATGGAAACACATATTTATACTTTGTTAGTATAGGATGGTCCTATAGGCTTGGTTTAATTTCCTCAATGGAGTTCAGTGTTGATTAATTGGGTTGGTCGTCATTGATGTCAACCCTTGAAGCAAGTTCGATAGAAAATTCTGGTAGCCCACAAGTGTGGATAAGGAACTCATGTTTTTTGAGAAATGATGTAATGAAGATCAATAAATTTGTAGGAAAAACTATCATAGATGGATAGTACATGTTGTTCCATTTTCGATGATATGTGGTAGGTCACGTAGTTCCTTAAGGTTGAGGAGATATGGCTTAGTGAAGTTGGAGAACCTTCATGAGTTATCTAGAAGCCCCTAGAAGGTCAAAGAAGTAAAGTATTCTAGAAGCTCCTAGAAGAAGTTTACTAGTCAAAGTGGTTGTAAGTAGGATTTAATCATGGGTAAATTTGTTGAAATAAGAAAATATTTAAAAATAAATTAGTTGCAACAAGAAGTTGTGACTTTGTTATTTATGGTAAAGTGGTTGCAAGTGGGTAAAGTAGTTAAAAGTGAGTTAGCCCTAAAAGAAGGAAGTTGGGTAAAACAATTAGCACCTAATGAGCACATTAGATATCTCTTTTGTGAAATGTTATGTGCATGTATCATTGACATATCTAAAGCAGTGAGTTTGAAGCAGTGACGAGATGTTGTAGGAGTCGAAGGGTCAAGACTGTGGTTTCTGAACTAGGGTTTTACTGAAGATCCATGAGTTGCAGAACCAGAAGGACATAGGTATCCATAGGATGCAGTGGGACAAAGAACATACATCCACAATTTTAATGAAGACAAAGTGTGGATCTTTTTTCAAAGATGAAGAAAAGGAATATCATATCTATCATCAGTGACAAGTTGTAGAGCTAAGAAGAGGCTGCAGGAAGGACTAACCATGAGAAGTTACAACAAATATATCTTTAGTAACAAAAGGTATGCCATATTCTTATATAAAGTAGATATTTGGTGAATTCTTGAGGTATAGTCATGGTAGATACCATGGGCCTTCAGACCCTAATATCTTCGCACATCATTCACACATTCCAATATTTAATATATTATTACCTTGGGCATTTAGACCCTAAAATATTCTCACTTCCTTTCACATGTTCCAATATTTAATATAATATTCCCTTGGGCATTTGGACCCTAAAATATTCGCACTTATTTTCACACATTCCAATATTTAATATAATATTACCTTGGACCTTTGAACCCTAATATTTCACTCTCAAATCATGTGCTCCTTTCTCTTTTCTTTGATGGCCAAGCTCTAGAAAATAAGTGTTTAATATTATAATATATATCCTTATAATACTTAGGCCATCATACTCCAATCGTGTGTTCCCATCTCTTTTCTCCGACGACCAAACTCCGAAAGGGAAGTGTTTAAAATTATAATATGTATAACCTAATAATAACTCCTTCAAGAGTGTAAAGCGACATGTGCAAAGCATAAATCTTAAAACTAGGAAACTTGTCATGGTTTAATCCTTTACATAGAAGGGGGGGAATTTATAGCTTTCCATTTCTCATGCACAAGACATAAATTTGTAGCTTTTAATATATGAATTTCCAACCAGATTATTCAATTATTAAGACATATAAATGGTAACTTTGGAAATTTACCAGTGGTTACCATTCTTTACCTTTCCATGCAAAATTTGTTTAGAAGACATATAATTATATATACATATATATGAACTCATGCAATTTATTTGATTAAATCCTTTTCCAGAACTTTACATTTCTTGGAAATAAAAATCCTCCATGGTAAAACTATGTTTTTACGAGAAATTATTATTCTCCTATTTTTATGCAATTCTTTGTTATTTTCAGGGAATAGTTACCATCCTCAAATCTTTCCCTTTTGGACATAAATCTAGTCTATAAATCCTGGTAAAAATTATTTTCTTACCAGATACTAATGAAACTTAATTAATCACAATGCATTGAATTCTTAATTTCTTTTTACTTCAAATTAGGAGCTTAAATTTTATTTCTCGTTCTTTTCTTATTATTTAATTTTTAAGATACTCTGCCTCTCTTCAATATTTGGCTTATATTTTTAGGGCCAATCAAAGATATGAACTTTTCTCTCTAATTCTGTTGTCCAACTGATTTTCTAGTTCAATAGAGTGGCCAAGGCCAACTGTCTGGTCTTCAAGTTTCTATCAGCAATTGCATTCCCCATTATCAATGTGTCCTATGATGACTTTAGTGGCTTAGTCTTTACTAATAAGTTAGATTTTTTTTCTCATAGATTATTGTAAGTGACTAGCCAACACTCTTCTCATACTTTGAGTAAAAAAATATTACTAACATCTTCCCTTTCAAAAAAAAAGATAGGTATAAAGCCAACAATAGAATATGTTTTCCATAACTTATTTCAAATATCACATCCAACAAAATAATTAGAGTGAGAATTCCACTATTTGAATAAAATGAAAAACACTTCAAATAACTAGCGCATGAATTCCATAATATTTAATAAACTTGTTATTGCAATACATGACACAAAAAAAACTTATGTGAAATTTAGAAATCAATGGAAACTATTGAAGGGTGTACCATTTTCCACCCAACCATAGGCACAACTGCTCCTGGTGCTTTCACAATTGGCCACCCCCTAGCCAGAGTATAATGTCATGAGAGGAATATATTATTTTTCTCGACAAATAATAAGGGACAAAGGTTACTCTCCTTCTCCCATAGGAACCTGGGAGCCCAGTATTCAATCCACCAAGAAAGGGGGCCTACTGTGATTGTTCAATTAATCACTCAAATTCTCTACAACCCCATTTATCAACTTGATTTGAAGACATTTCCCAATATTTCATATACCTAGAACAATATTTTTCTTAGTTCTCTTCATAACCAAAGAGATTCACACACTCTTCTTCTTCATAATTGGTCCCCAAACCAATTCATGTGTATCCTCTCCCTCTGCCCACAATTTCTCCTTTTTTCTTGCCTTCTAAAACAAGATTATCTGGGTCAAATCTCCCAATTTGTGGGTCATATCATAAAATTTGAGATGGGTACTCTTCCCATTCTCTCAATGATTTTGAGGAGGACTTCCCAACCACCAGCTTGACTAGTAAATAAATCCACTATAATAGAGGATTGTTCTAGGTCTGAGCATTTTTACATCCAGCAGAGTACTGATCTGGCAGAGGTCATCTCAACCATTATTGGTTCCCATCACTATTCCATTTCATGGAAACATAATATGTATAGGTAACACCTTCAACAGTTATTCAACAATTTTCATTTTATTTCATAACAAAATATTCACCTTACCTTCTTTATCAAAGGTTCATCATTTCCCAAAATCCATACATAACATATTTTTCCATAGTCTTTTAGCAATAATACAATTTATATTTGCAAGTTGGGGGAAACAGGGGTGTTGCAATCCCCTTCCCCTTAAAGTAACATCACCCTCGGTGTTCTACCTTCCACTTTGATATTTATGTACAACAGTGAACAAAAACGGGTATGCATGTTTCATGACACCCTTCATTTCCCATGTAGCTTCATCTAGACCAAAGTGTTTCCATTGCACCTTGACCTGTGCAATGATTTTGTTCCTGAGTGGGATTTCTTTCCTATCTATTATGCATAGTGGTTATGGTAGGAATTATCCCTTTGGTTCCACTTGGATCACAGACCAGTCAATTATGTGATTATAATCATGTACATATTTCTTCAGTAATGAAACATGGAAAACATTATATGCTTTCACTGTGGGAGGAAGTGTTAATCTATACGCTATAGGTCCCACTCTTTCCAAAATTTCAAAAGGTCCACAAAAACGAGGTGCCAGTTTTTCACAAGTTCCCATTCTCAAGGAACTTCTTCTAGGTGTAATTCAGAGATACACATGATCCCCTACTTTGAATTCTTTAGGAGTCTTATTTTTGTCTCCATAAATATTATGTTTGTCTTGAGCCACTTTCATATTTTATTTTATATGAGCTACTTGTTGTTCCATTTCTTTTATCATATCCAACCCGAGTGTAATTTGTTCCACTAGGTTGTCCCAACTGATTAGAATATTGCATTGTCTACCATAGACAACCTCAAAAGGACTAATTTTCAGTGACTTCTGATAGCCATTGTTGTAGGAAAATTCTACTAGTGATAGTCTTCCCATTTCTTGGGTTGATGCATCACACACATCCTTCACATGTCTTCTAATACCTAGTTTAGCCTCTCTTTATGTCCATCAATTTGAGGGTGGTAGGATGTACTAAATAATATTTTAGTCCCAAAACCAACAAACAAAGACTTCCAAAATTTTGAATTAAATTTGACGTCTCTATTTGATATGATTTTCTTAGGTATACCATGTGATAATGACCTCTATATATATATATATATATATATATATATATATATATATATATATATAGAGAGAGAGAGAGAGAGAGAGGTCAGTATCACTTTTAAGTGCCTTATTCATATGACGATGAGGATCCCAACTTATTTTCGCTAGGTTCGAATGATTTTCTAGCAGATGCACCACAAAAGGAGGAGGACACAAAATTTATTTTATCAACTTGTCTCCCATTTTAAGCCACTGGAGTCTTGATCACAATTGAGCATCCTTGCCCCGGTGATCTTTGGCAACTGGCAGAAGGTGTCGAATTTTGGTGTCCCTAGCCTATCTGTTGTTTTTCTCTTTGTTCGCTCCCAGAGGGGACTCATGCGGATGTGAATTCCACTTACTAACTTCAGGCTCTGCAGAAAACCTCATGATTAAATAATATATCCATCCAGTTCCAGATAGAAATACCCCTTTCATTCTTGGACTATCGCCCCCTTCTAGTTCAACCAGCAAGAGAGACCCTTTCATTTTTGTGAGAACCGTCTATCTGGCTGGCCCTGGGGGTGGGGGGATTTATTAGAGAAAACACACACACAAACACACACACATATAACACCATGTAGCCTAAATATCTATTTCATGAAAATATTGGCAATATATATTGCCTTACAAATTTATTCTAGTGGGATAAAGTGAGCAGCCTTGCTCAACTTATTAACAACTACCATAACGACATCATTTTATTTGTTTTATTTAGGAAATCACATGATAAATTATATGGATATGGTTTCCCATTTCCATTCTGAAATTGGAAAGGGTTGTAAAAGCCCTGATGGGTGCTTGTTGATGCAAACCCCCACCTCCTCCTGGGGCTCGCGCGGTCTCCCGGTCTAGGATCGTTCATCTTCAAAGATGAATCATCTCTCAAATCCCTATTGAATCCCCTATGAATGCATAGAGGCCCTTTAAAACCTCCTTATCTGTAGGTCCGTACAATTCAGAAACCTGTGGGATCCTTATTTTGGCCCCCTTTACCTAACTTTGGGCTCTAACCCCTTAACGTCGTCCAAAATTGCATGTGACTGAGGTATATGACTGAGTGCCTAAAAAAATGAACTACTTCAGTGCTCTGGAGCTTCAGTATTTGGGATTCCTCACAACATAACACTTCAATCCCTCTCAACATTGAATTGGAGAACACCCGAACAGATATGGGATCAACGGTCTACAATCCACGCCAAGATCTACAGCTCATAGAAAACTTCGAGGCTCAGGGAGTTTCTCCTGCTCCAACACACCATACTCACAAACTCACGAATGCCAAACTAACAGATCAGATGACAGTCCTTCATCATGGATCAACGGTCTGTGCTAACTCTAGGCTCCATGCTTCGGGAGTTCTCACACCTCAAACTGCACTTCCTCCCGAATACGTGAACTATGAATTTCCGAATGGTTCACGAATCAATGGTCCACACCACCCCAACAGCCAATGGTTGTGACTAACTTTGAAACTCTGAGATTTAGGAGTTCTTGATCCTAATCAACACCAAACCTCTGAATAGTCGAACGTCGAACTAGCGAAGGGTTTTGATCAATGGTCCAGGCGTCCTCACCAACGAATGGTCGAGATGGACTCCGGACTTTGGGGATTTTCAACCCAAACCAAATCATACCCAAATTCCTCCGAAGTGCCAAATCTTTGAACCCCTGTGATCTGTTGACATGTACACCTGACGTTAATGGTCAGAATCTGCTCCGAGATTCTGAGCTTTAGGGTTTTTTCAAGATCTTGCTACAATTATCTAGTTCTCCTAGACTGTCGTACTTCCGAACCAAGATTGATCTGCAGACATGTGGCCCTAACGCCAATGGTCTGGATTTGCTCTGGGACTTCGGGCCTTTGGGATTTCTACAACACCTAACTCCTAGATCTTTCGGATGGTTGAACTCCAAATATCTTAATGATCAATGACCTTCACTTCTCCTCCAGTAAACAACTAGGATCTATTCGAGACTCTGGGCTTTGGGGTTTTCTCCTCCTATCAACACAACGACCTAATTATGTCAAAGTGTCGAACTCCCGAACTATGAGATCTACGGCTCACACTACACATGCACAAATCTGATGGTTAGGATATGCTTTCCTCTATCCGTGCACTCTCCTTTGGTTTGGGATTTATTCAATGGCTCAAATATGCTCTTACAACCCATATCGACAATTGTTGTAGCTTCCTCCTTCATTGTTCCACTTCCCTTCAAACTTGGGATATTTGAAGGGGTTCAAAGGCTATGACCTTTGTCTGTGTTCACTGTAATGCTCTCCCTCCTGAGATTTTTTGATTTCTCAGGGTTTCAAAGGGACTTGGCCCTTTGCTCCTTCAATAAATCCTTCTTCCCTCTTGGCAACACAACTCTCTTTCTCCTGAGATTTGGCACTTGAAATACTTGGATTATGGCGCACTCCTTGTGCTTTCCTTCTTAATATTGGGACTTTGACATTCACCTGTACACTCCCTGTGATTACTCTCTTGAGCTTTACCAGCACTTAAAAAAGTATTTTCTTTGTGCACTCCTTTCACCTCTGCTCTAGACAAACTCACACTACCTCTCCTGAGCTTATCTGAACCTGTCAATGGTTCAGCCTCCACACTCCTTGCACTTACCTTATCCTCTTTGAACTTTTACACTATGTTGAGTGTAGGTTTACTCCTTTCACTCGCTCTGTGCACTCCTTGCACTATCCTTTCTGAGCTTAAGAACAGTTCTGATGTGCCCACCTAGAACGCTCCTCACAGAAATCCTTATTAAGTCCTAGCGCACTCCTTGCATTGGATTTTCAGAGTTATTCAATAACTCTAATGTGCACTCCTTGCACATCCTTGAGATCCTGAAAAACTCAGAAAACTACAGACAAAGAATTATATCTATTCTTGCAAAGGAAACATACTTGCACTCATCGTATTCACAAACATACATAGTAAACACATTCAGAAAACACATGCATTCACTCATAACACACATGGAGATTCATATGTAGGGAAATCTACCTTTGTATTAAAACTAAATGGTCTTTACAATGTGTACAAGACTGGATTGCAATAGAGTCTCAGTTATTTCTCTCATCTCCTCTCCTCTCATCGATTTCTAAGGAGGACTTTCCAACCATCGACTTGACTGGTAATTAAATCCTCTGGGACATAGGATTGTTCTAGGTTGAGCATTTTTACATCCAACATATTACTAGCCTTGCAAGGGTTATTACCTCCTAGGATGAATATTTTTACTTATGACAGACCAGAGTGGGATGAAATATTTGTTTGACCAACCCAAACTCAATTATAGGGAAGCTAGGTGGATGGCCTTTCTTAGTGAATTTTATTTTGAAATAAAACACATTAAGGGAAAAGAGAATAGGGTGGATGACATCCTCAGTTGAAGCACAAAAGTAATTCACTTTGCATCTATAAGCACTTGCGAATCATACATCAAGAAAAGGGTTAAAAGTGCACAAGAAATAGATGAGCTTTTCAAAATTGTAAAGGCATACCTAGAGTAGGAGCCGACAAGGTTGAAATATAATTGCTATCAATTGTTGAATGATGGCCCACTAGCTTACAAAGGTCAATTATATATCTAAAATTGTGATGACTTGAAGAAGTTCATCGTGGATGAACTACATAAAAGACCATATATTGATCATACTAATTTTCCAAAAATTATCACAACCTCTAAGAAATTGTTCTATTGGCTAAGAATGAAAAAGGACATAGTTGACTACTTAGATAAATGTTTAGAATGTCAGCAGGTTAAGGTGAAGCACAAGTGATGCAAGAGCATCACTCCAACTCAACAACGTGTCAATAGCCAACGCAACAATGCACTAGGAGGGAGTGGATTCCAAGGAGAGAGAAGCGCCAACTTTCTCATTTTGAGTTTAAATCTCAAATTCAATGTAATTAAATGTTGTAAGGCTTGAGGAAGGCCAAGTCACTGTATTTGTACATGATGCATGTAAAGTCACCTTTAATGGCTAACATGCAAATGACCTAGATCTGATTCATACTAGATGTCAATTAAATGCAATTTAATGTAAGTAGGTGAGGAAGGCTCGAGAAGCCCCTCTTTTGTAAAAAGATCATTGTATTGAGATTTCATTATGGAGATTAGAGAATAGGAGAAGCTTATGAGTAGAGCAAGAGAAGAGAGGAGAAAATATTTTTGTAGAAGGCAAGAAAAAATAGGAAAATCTTGGGCAGAGGGGGAGGATGCACACAAATGGGTATGGGGACCAATTTTGAAGAAGAAGAGCATGTGAAGCTCTTTGGTTCTGAAGAGAACTAGGAAAACATATTTTTCTTGGTAGAGGAATTGCTAGGAAATATCTTCAAATCAAGTTTATAAACGAGGTTATAAATAATTTGAGTGATTGAGTGAGCAATCACAGTAGGCCTCCTTGCTTGGTGGATTGAAGACTGGGTTGCCAGGTTAATGTGGGAGAAGGAGAGTAACCTTCATACCTTGTTGTTTTATGAGCAAACGAAGAGATTCCTCTCATGGAATCATACTCTAGCTAGGGGGTGGCCATCTGTGAAATCACCAAGAGAAGTTGCACCTATGGTTGGGTGGAAAGTCATACACCCTTCAGCAGTTTCCAATGATTTCTAAATTTCAGATAAGTGTTTTCTATGTCCTATATTTCCATGACAAGTTTGTTAAATATTGTGGAATTCATGCACTAGTTATTTCAAAATTTTGTCATTTTATTCAAATAGTGGAATTGTCACTCTAATTATTTGGTTGGCTATGAAATTTGAAATAAGATCTGGAAAACATATTATGTTGTTCGCTTTCTACCTGTATTTGTTTTGAAAGGGAAGTTGGTAGTAATCATTTGTCATTCAAAGTATGATCAAAGTGTTGGATGGTCACTTACATTAATCTATGATAACAAATCCTTAACTTATTAGTAAATACTAAGCCACTAAAGTCCTCATAGGACACCTTGGTAATAGGGAATGCAATTGTTGATAGAAACTTGAAGACCGGTCAACTAGCCTTAGATACTCTGTTGGCATGGGAAATCTGCTAGACAACAAAATTAGAGAGAGAAGTTCAAATCTTTTATTGGCCCTAAAAAGATAAGCCAAATATTGAAGAGAGGTGTAGTATATTAAAAATTAAATAATAGGAAAAGAAGAAGAAATAAAATTTAAGCTCCTAATTTGAAATAAAAAGAAATTAAGAATTGGACGCATTGTGATTAATAAGTTTCATTAGTTTCATGTAAGAAAGGAATTTTTACCAGGAATTATACACTAGATTTATGTCCAAAAGGGAAATATTTGAGGATAATAACTATTCCCTAAAAATAGCAAAGAATTACATAAAAATAGGAGAATAGTAATTTCTGGTAAAAACGTAGTTTTACCATGGAGGATTTTTATTTCCAAGAAATGTAAAGTTCTGGAAAAGGATTTAATTAAATAAATTGCATGAGCTTATATATATGTATATATAATTATATGTCTTCTGAACAAATTTTACATGGAAGATAAATACTGGTAACCCATAGTAAATTTCCAAAGTTACCATTTAAATGTCTTAATAATTGAATAATCTGGTTGGAAATTCATATATTAAAAGCTACGAATTCATGTCTTGTGTGTGAGAAATGGGAAGCTAGAAATTTCCCCCCTTCTGTGCAAAGGAATAAACCGTGCCAAGTTTCTTATTTTTAATATTTACGCTCTCAACTCCTAAAGGATTTGTTATAAGCTTATATATATTATAATATTAAACACTTCTCTTCAGGAGTTTTTCGTCGGAGAAAAGAGATGGGAACGCATGATTGGAGTGCGATGGCCTAAGTATTATAAGGTTATATATCACAATATTAAACACTTCCCTTTCAGATCTTGTCCATCAGAGAAAAGAGAAAAGAACACATGATTTGAGTGCGAAATATCAGGGTCCAAAGGTCCAAGGTAATATTATATTAAATATTGGAATGTGCGAAAGGAAGTGTGAATATTTGGGGTCCGAAGGCCCAAGGTAATATTATATTAAATATTGTAATGTGTGAAAGGAAGTTTGAATATTTTGGGGTATGAAGTCACAAGGTAATATTATATTAAATATTGGAATGTGTGAATGATGTGTGAAGACCTCGGGGTTCGAAGGCCCATAATATTATTGTATTAAATATTGGAATGTATGAATGATGTGCAATGTTTCAAAGTCTGGAAGTCTGAGGTATTGCATGGTATATTTGGGGTCTGAAATCCCCACGTACTATATATATATAGATATATATATATATATATATATATATATATATATATATATATATATATATATATATATATATATATATATATATATATATATATATATATTAAAGTGCCCCCTAGGATTATCTGACATCGGAGGTCGAGCTTCGGAGGTATAAGTACGAGGGTTTACATGGAAAGTTATAAGGGGTCTGGTGATTTATATATATTAATAAAGGTTAATAAACCTATGTGTAATATAGTCTAATTAATTATATTATAATATAATATAATTTATTATAATTATATTTTAATGTAATCAATTAGATTATAGCATAAGATAATCATTTTAAGAGTGATATTTAATTAACACCTAAAACCATTTCGAGACGTGGATTCCTTAAGTAAAAGAAAGAATAATTTCTCGATGTTAACGAGCTAGTAAATTAAACTGAGGAAAAATGGAATAATACATGGTATTTTAAATTATATAAGGATTGATTAACACTAATAAGGATTTAATAAACAAGATATTAAAAGTGGGATTTTAATAATTAAATCCAATAAAGTTATTAAGAATCACCAGGTGTTAGCACCTGGTTGGGAAAGTCATTGTACCCTATGGTGATGCGGCGTGTTGTGGTGGGTCTACGTGTCAAGTAATGATGGTGCCATGTGTCATGATGATTTGGAATTTGGAGGGGGTAATACAAGAGGTGATGTGAATGCCATGTGTCACATCAAGATGCAGGTACACGGTGACAACATTGAACAAGATGACAGACGTGTGGAAAAATCTCCATCTTTGTTCGAAGTTACTAGCATCGAGGTGTCAAGGTGTAGGGTTGTTGGAGCATTCTGACATGAAGAACTCCGATAGGATATCTGGGTCATAGATCAATGAGTAGATATACAAGGGCCCCATGTAAGCTAAGTGTCGCAGGAGCGTGAGAAAGGTCGTTAATCGTTGTGTGAGTTGGTGACTATGAAGCAATTAGAGTTGTTAATTTCCCAGCCCCAAAGGTCATTGGATCTATAGGTTAGATCTGTCAGAGTGTGTGTGGTTGAAGGGAGCCTTTTAGAGTGTATTATGTGCTAGAAATATGCTAAACCTGATGGGAAAACTCCGATGAAGACGAAAATCTCTGAAACATCGGACTATGGAGTCATATGGGTTATGTGGTAGGTGCCATGTCGGATGGCAGGAGTGATGGGGAACTATATGGTTTCCACATGGTACTAAATATGAACTCAATGAATGAAAGTACAGAAGCTATTGGGTTATGAAAAGGTATAAATTTCTTCCTTTTTCCCACAGTTCATGATATGATTTTGATTGATTCTTCAAATAGTTAGGGATAAATAGGAAAGAACATGATTAATATGTCTCTTAGGGTTGTTATTGAAGTTTTATTAAATAGATTCTAAATTACGATTGGAATGGTTTGATTTTGTTGCAGAATTGGATAAATAATTGTCAAAGATAACCAAAGAAATCTTGGCTATGCGCAAGCTATTGGAGGTTGAATACTTTTTAGGCGCAAAGCAGTTTTGAAGATAATCCATTTTCTATATTGTAACATTATAATAGTAAAGAAATCCTGAGGATCTTTCGATCCTCAGGATAGCTTGATTTACCCATATTATTGTAATATATAAGAGGGTAATAGATCCAGAAAAAAGGAAGGAAAAAAACGCATTCAAGTATTAAGATTCAGAATTACTCTGTGCAAGCAGTTTTTGTAAATGTTTCACCAGCTATGGAATCAATGAAAGTTTTGAGTGTTTCTACCATTTTTGTGTTCTGAGTTTCTCGTAGCAGTACTTATGAAGACCGAGGGCCCAATTTGAAGGAGCTACTGTCTCATTCTATAATTGTATTATTTCAAAGTTTGATTTCTATTTTGTGATTCAGATCTCTTTTACAATAGCCAAGGATAAATGCATAAGTGTGTTAATGATTTTATGATTGTTTGTGTATAGAAGACAGACATTTCCCTCAAGTATTAATGATTGTCGTTACGATTTCCATTTCTGAAGTTTTTGCTTGATAGTTCCTCATATTTTCATCTGCGTTGTTCCTTTTCCTTAGATTTACGATTGTTGTTCCTTTCGGTTAAAGTTACAATAGTTGTTCCTTTCGGTAAAAGTTACAATAGTTGTTCCTTTCGGTAAAAGTTACAATAGTTGTTCCTTTCGGTAAAAGTTACATTAGTTGTCCCTTCCGACTAGATTACAATTGTTGTTTCTTTCTGTAGATAGAGTAATTCGTTATTTCCTTTCCAGTAATCAGAATTCATAATTGGCAGTTAATTATGTAAGTCCTTACTTAGATTCAATTACTGATTTTTAGTTAAGAGAATTCAATAGATTGATTAGTTCCTTTCCACTTTATAGTATCTTAGTAATTAGATTTCCATTCCATATTTGGTGAACGTTTGAGGAACTTGATTGTTGATGAACTCAGATTTGGTTTAGCTACATGATTTTAGGCTACCTGCATAGACTTTGTTGATATTCTTGAGATAAAAGACGAATCTCCGGGTTGATAAATTAATGTTAAACTAAGGTTGTTTTTAGGACATCTTTAGAAACCAACATTTTGGCGTTGTTTCCAGGGAGAATGTCAAAGGTAGCATAGGTTGTGTCTCTGGAGGACCAGGTATTGAAGACGGAAGGTAAGAACCTACGCAAGTAATAAGTAAAATGTTTATCTCCAATTGACACTTAAGAGGCTTTGTAGGTGTTTTCTTTTGTTGAAATTTATTTTGTTGTTGTGTGAAGTGTGTATGACTAGAAAGAAGGATCTTGAAAAACTAAAACCCCCACCAAAAATTACCAAAACCTAGGGTTCAGTGATCCCTAGAAGAAGCACTTTCATAGACGAAATCATCAAAAAGGGTGAATCTCAAGATTCGGTTGGACCTAGGAAAGGACCCACCTGAATCCCTAAGGCAGTAGTTTCACCAACTATGGCCCACGCTAAGATTCATAGCAGAACTCAAGGGACTGAGCAAAGATTTCAGAATATAGATCTCCCACCGCTCAACCCCTTAGAAGAGGGAAGCTCTAATAATTTGGAGGAGGGAATAGGATGTTAGAAAAACAAGACCGTGGAGCAATAAAATAAAACAAATGCAGAAACAAAACACAGAAGATACACAATACAAGAGAGACACAGATTTACATGGTTCACCCAGTGTGGGCTACATCCACCAGAGAAATTGCCAGGTCCTTTCTTTATTATTATCCAGCAAAATGAAGGGATACAACCTACAGCAAA
>ML783926.1:233408-251748 GCA_009831015.1 Picea engelmannii | reverse complement strand
TGAATCTACTACCCAAGACTCAGAAATATTATCTACAAAAAGAATCAAAGCATCTTGTAACACATCACCTGTTACATTTGCTTCCTGATTTCTCTCTTGTTGTCCATCTCTTTGTTTCTTTGGAGCTCTGCAGTCTTTCTTCAAATGTCTTTTCTTCCCACAATTCCAACACTCTATCTTTCCAAGTCTGGATTTGGATCTGCCCTTCCTAGAATTCCCACGGTTCCCTGAGCCCTTTCCTCTATCCTTTTGTCTTCCCCTCTTCTCCATGTTCAACGCATTACCTGATGTCTCACCTATTCTTTTCTGTCGCATTTCCTCACTAAGGATAACACCAACAACATCATCAAATTTTAAAGTATTTGAACCAGAGACAAAGTTACTTACAGCCATGACCAAGCCATTCCATCTTTCTGGCAATGAGCACAAGATTAGAAGAGCCCTAACCTCATCATCAAAGTCCACTTTTACAGAATTTAGTTGATTAGTAACCGTATTAAATTCATTTAAATGATCTACAATAGACCCACCTTCCAACATCTTCATATTAAATAATCTCTTCATTAGAAATACCTTATTGGACGCCGAGGGTTTTTCATACAATTTGGCCAACGCATCCATCAAACCCTTGGTTGTCTTTTCTTTCAAGATATTGAAAGCCACTGACGCTGCCAGGCTCAGTCGTATCGTTCCTAGAGCCTTTCTGTCAAGAATCTCCCATTCTTCATCCTTCATGGCTATCAGCTTCTTTGCTGCTCCACTCAATGGTAGGAATAAATCCTTCTGATATAAATAATCTTCCATCTGCATCTTCCATAACTAGTATTTTTGGCTGTTAAATTTCTCGACCCTAAACTTTCCATCTTCTGACATTGCTCCCACTCGAACCAGGAACCCTCTTTTCCTACGAGTTACCTTATGCTTTGATACCAGTTGTTAGAAAAATAGGACCACGGAGCAATAAAATAAAACAAATGCAAAAACAAAACACAGAAGATACACAATACAAGAGAGACACAGATTTACATGGTTCACCCAGTGTGGGCTACATCCACCAAAGAAATTTCCAGGTCCTTTCTTTATTATTATCTAGCAAAATGAAGGGATACAACCTACAACAAAACCCATTGTAACTTCCTCTTCTTTCTCTCACAGTCTCCTCTCTTAGAATACAATACTCACCAACATACATAGCCGCAATACATTTTCCTCATAAAAGAGGGTTGCCTTCTAGGGAAAAAAAACCCTAACATAATCTCTATCGTTAGATCTACGACCTTATAATGAACGGTTCAGACTTACAATGAAATTACAATATACTTTTACAAGGCAATTTTTTCTCTGGGGGCCCGCTTGCCCCCGGACCCTGCAGAGGGGGTACCCCCCCTCTGCACTCCCCCGCGTGGAAGAGTGTACATACTTCTGGGGTGTAAATACTTCATGGGGTATAAACACAGCTGAAAGTAAAAGACCTATAAATTAAGAAGATAATCAGGATCCACAACCAACATAGGAGAAACTAGTGGGGTTGTTAAGGTAGACCCACCATCACCACTTGACCCTGAGTCTCCTACGAAAGAAGAAGGCATATTCAAAATCCTAGATAAAGGGAGTGCAATCAAATTCCTTGGAGGACCAAATAATCAACTATTTCAAATAGAATACCCGGATCAAGAACCTCCTGAAAATTTTTGGCACAATTTTGATCAAATGGCACAACCAGATCAACAAAAACCCAGACCTCCACGTTGAAGTATCCAATAGTTGACCCAATTTTCAATGCCCCCATGAAAGCAATCCCCTTACAAAACCTGCCAACCTTCCATGGATTGATTTCAGAAGACCCATATGCATTCCTATTTGAATTTGATGTCCTATGTAGAGGATATGATTACACCTATGAACCCCAAAAATTAAAACTATTCCCCTCTACCTTGAAGGGAGCAGCTCTACACTGGTTCATGGGATTGGGAGGTGGAACCATCAATTCATGGGACTAGATGAAGCAAACCTTCTTGTTAAAATATCAGGATTATTGTAGAACCAGAGATCTAAAAGATGAAATCTTTCAAATGACTGCAAAAGAAAATGAATCATTAGAAAAATATGTTGAAAGATTTTAGTATAATTTGCAAAGATCACCCCATGGTACATTACCAAGTGAAGTACTCAAAGAAACTCTGATTAAAGGCATGAAAGATGAATGGGTAGAAACATTGAATTTAATGGGGAAAGGTGACATTTATCAAGAAACTTATGAAGACATTGTTCTATTGTGTATCAGGTGCTCACGAGGAAGTACACGGACCAAGTCAGGAATGCAGACGTCCCTCATAAGAAACAACAATATCACCAGCGGGGGTTTTACACGAGTTGAACTTGGTAATCTCCTAGAAAAATTTAAAATAGATATTTTGAGCACTCTTACTACACAATTGGATGTATTGTAGGCCAAACAAAAAAAGGTAGAAGCAGAGAAAACCTTGGCTATATTTTTCCACAGGTGCAGAAAGAAACATGGTCCAAGGGAATGCCCCTTGGATATAGTTTGAGTTTGCGCTATTTGCGCCAAGGATCATGACACAGACGAATGCCCATCACTCCCTGGATTGAAGGTTGTATTCAAAGAAGCAGAAGAGGAAATAGAACCATTATATCTGATGGCTAAGCACCGTCAGTGGTATTCTCGGCCTCAAAATACATTATAGGATCCTTCCTCTTTCTTTCCTAGACAGTATAATCAACAACAGAATTTTGGCAACACATGGTAGGGTCAGCCATTTACTAATCAGAACTAGCATCCCTGGCAGTGCCCACCTGCAATTCCCACCTGGCCAAACCAGCCTGCCACAAACCCCAACTGGAAAAATCAACCAACTACAAGTTCCAATTGGCCCAATTCGCAATACCCAACCTCATCCTGGCAAAATTTGAATAATACCTACCCTCCACAATGGCCTAACTCGACTGCCCAAAACCCAAATTGGAACCAAAACTAGCAGCGCCCCATGGGAATGAATAACCAACCTATGGGGATGGCCTCTCAAACCCAACCCTCATTACAAACTCCACTCCCATTGCCCCAATCATAATTGTGCCCTCAATTACCTGCCCAACCCCACCCAAATCCCAATAACATAACAACTCATCTCATCCATATTATGGAAAGTGGAGAAGAGGAAATCAATCCAGTAGGATGAAATGAAATTCGGTTAAGATCGGGGCGCATAATCTCCCCCAAACAAAATGATGTTCGCCAAGAACAAGGGAATGAAAAACAACCAGCAATAACACCCTCGACTGTGGTAATAACAGAAGAAATTGAGCAAGGGGGGAACATAGTCGAATCACAAGACTCTGATAATGATGCAATTCCCTCCCCTTCGTTCCCCGAAAGAATGATGATAATGAAACCCACTGTATATCCTAACTTCGACATTGTAGGGGAACTTAAGAATTTATACATCAAAATTCCACTCCTGCAAGCCCTGCAAGACATATCAATCTATGCAAAGACAATCAAGGAGATATGTGGGAGGAATCCCGTCAGAAAAATAAAAAATTCATCAACAACAGTTCATGTAGTGGGAGCCTTATCTGATCTAATTTTGGGTAGAAAAACACCAGTCAAATATGCAGATCCGGGGAACCCCATAGTAACAGTTCAGATTTAGGGTTGTTCCTTTCCAAATACCCTAGTTGATTTGGGGGTGGCCATCAATATTCTAACTATGGAAACCTTCAATGCCCTGGGTCTTGACTCTTTCGACCCAACCCCGATTATGTTGCAATTGGTCGATTGATCAATAGTCAAACCACTAGGCACACTACGTGATATAGCCATTTCAGTTTATTCTTGGGAATATCCCGCAGATTTTCTCATCATCAACCCAAGAAGTGGACTTGAAGGGCATCCATTGATATTGGGAAGACCATGGCTCATGACAGCTGATGCATACATAGGATTCCAATCAGGTATAATGACAATTGCTAGAGGAGGGGTTACAAGGAATCTCATCTTATATCCTCCAGCCAAACCTAGTCCAACGATCGTACACCCACAATTGCCACCACCATGATATCCAAAGAAGGATCTACATGCCCCACTCACGATGGAAGAAGCCCTCAAGCTCAAGAATCAGCTAGAGGATGATGTAATCAATGGGTTTATTAACAACCCAACTGTTGTAAGTAACCCAACATGCCAGAAGCTCCAAGTTGTTCTAGACTGTGAAGCACAGGGAGACCCGCTGGAAGATTTAATAGCAAATCCGACTACTGTTGTTCACAATAGCAAATCCATTGAGATCGCACCAGGGAAGTCTCTAAACATTAATGCCAACCTAGAAGAGAAACAACAACAAAAGCTAATCCAAACCCTCTCTAAATACCAGCAAGCTTTTGCCTAGGAGTACTCTAATATGAAAGATATTGATCCACAACTCTGCACACACCACATTTATATTGAGAAAGACGTCCGACCTATTTGACAACCACAAAGAAGACTGAACCCCCACCTCAAAGATATTGTTAAAGAAGAGCTACAAAAGTTGTTAGACGTAGATTTTATATACCCTATCTCAGATAATCGATGGGTTTCCCCATTAGTCATCGTCCCAAAAAAAAACGGGAAGTGGTGAGTCTGTGTTGATTACAGGGAGCTAAACAAAGCTACTCAAAAAGACCATTTTCCATTACCCTTCATCGATCAGGTCCTGGATACCTTGGCAGGGAATAAATTCTTCCCTTTCCTATATGGTTTCAGTGGCTATAATCAAATCCAGATTACCCCAAAAGATCAATATAAAACGACATTCACATGTCCCTGGGGTACCTTTGCCTGCAAAGTATTTCCCTTCAGACTTTGTAACACTCTAGCTACATTCCAAAGGACCATTCTAAGCATATTAAGCAATCTGATGAGCGAAGGGCTTGAAGTCTACATGGATGATTTCACCCCGTACGGCGACGACTTCGATCAAGCCCTGAATAATCTGGAGAAAGTATTGGGACAGTGCATCACTACCAGGTTATGTTTAAGTCATGAAAAATGTCACATGATGATGACATGTGTGGTATTAAGGAATTACATTTCTGCAGATGGAATTAGAGTAGACCCAGCAAAAATTGAGGTAATCCTTAATCTACCTACTCCACACACACAAACTGAGGTACGTAGTGTCCTTGGTGCTTCAGGATACTATCGCAGATTTATGCCAAATTTTTCAAAAACCGTTGCGCCCTTACATGATTTGACAGGTAATGTATAATTTTAATGGTCTAACAAATGTGATGTGGCTTTTGCAGGATTCAATAAACTAATCTCAACAGCGCCAATGTTGAGAGGACCAAATTGGAAAATACCATTTCAAATTTCTGTCGACGCCTCAGACATTGCCATAGGCGTTTTTCTTGGACAGAAAGAAGAAAAGAAACCCTACACCATTTATTTCATTAGCAAGAATCTAACTCCAGCTGAACTTAATTATATAGTAACAGAGAAAGAGTTTTTAGTTGTTATACATGCCATCAATAAATTTCATCATTATATAACAGGCTATCTAGTTATCCTGTATACTGATCATTCTGCCATTAGATATTTAGCTAATAAACCAATTACTAATGGATGGGTCACTCGATGGTTATTATTATTGCAGGAATTTGATATCACCATCAAAGATCGACTCGAGAGAGAAAATCTTGTCGCAGACTTCCTGTCCCGCATCCCAAAAACAGACGACTCATTAACAATTGAGGACCAATTCCCAGATGAGCATCTGTTTGTTTTCGACACAAAACCACCTTGGTACGTTGATGTAGCAAACTATCTAGCAACGAGAAGATTACCGACACATTTATCATCAAAGGAAAGACGACTGATCATCCAGTGTAGCGCACAATTCACTTGGATTAGTGGATATCTTTTCCACACAGGAGTTGATCTCCAGATCCGACGATGCGTATGACAGGACAAAATTTATGACATACTGAAAGTAGGACATGACGAGCCCTATGGGGGGCATTTTGCAGACCACAGGACTGGACATAAAATCTTACAGATGGGCTATTATTGGCCCTCAATATTATAGATGCCAAGAAATATGTTCAGACATGCGATAGTTGTTAGCGGATGGGGAAACCAGGTCAGGCTGATAAAATGCCCTTGAAAACACAAGCAGTCATAGAACCATTTGAAAGATGGGAGTTGGACTTCGTCGGCCCCTTTAATCCAAAGTCATATCAAAAGGCCTATATTCTTGTTGCAATGGACTACATGACCAAATGGATAGAGGTAGAAGCTTTACCAAATGCAACAGAAGAAGTAGTCATAAAATTCCTTTTCAAATTGTTTGTATGGTATGGACTACCCAGAGAAATAATTGTTGATGGAGGGTCACAATTTATAGACCACAGAATCGCCGCCACCCTAGACATCTATCACATTAAGCATAGAGTTACTTCTCCATACCACCCATAGGAAAATGGGCAAGTAGAAAGCACCAATAAGGTCCTAGAGGAAATCCTAACGAAGACTGTCTCAACAAACCAACAGAATTAGGCGATTGAGCTCCCAAATGCCTTATGGGATTATCATACAACCTGGTGCAACATCACCGACTACTCTCCTTACCATCTAGTCTATGGTAAAGAACCCATCTTCCCAATCAAATTTGAGATCAAGACCCTAAGAATGGCCCAGAAAATTGGACTAAATCTTAAAGAAGCACATAAATGACGCCTTCAGCAACTCAATGAATAGGATGAAGCACGATTGTCTACTGTGGATTGCACAGTTGTTATCCAATGATAGAGAGCAACCTGGCATGAAAATCATATCAAGAAGAAATCATTCAAGAAAGGCGATTAGGCGCTCCTCTATGATTCCAGATTTCAGGACTTTCCTGGGAAATTATAGACACGATGGCTAGGGTGGTATGAAATTAACAGATTCCATGATAATGGCATGGTTACTTTGAGCACCATCGATGGATCTGGATCACCCTTTCTGGTCAATGGACACCAGCTGCGACTTTACCACCAGCCACCTTCAAAAGATTCTTTCTATCAAGAAGTAAGTAAAGACACTACGGTGCAGATTTTGGTTGGATGGGAAGGTAACCCAGCCACCCCAACTCCATAAATGATGTATTTTGTTTATACTATACATATTTTTCCAACTGAGTGGTTAGTTTTTCTTTGTTTTATAAAAAGTCATCTAGGAAACAAGAATTAGGACAGATAACTACAATTAGCACCTTTTTTTGTTCCATACTCTTGTTTTGTCTTATCACACGGACTCTATCTTTTACATGTTCATGACAATTCTTTTCCCTTTTCGTGTGCCTGATGTTCCTTCTTGAACAAAACAACTGTTGTTCCTTTTCACGCAACTGTTGTTCCTTTTCATGCAACTGATGTTCCTTTTCGCGTGCCTGTTGTTCCTTTTTGAACGGAACAATTGTTGTTCCTTTTTCGCACGCGTGCTGCTCCTTTCAAACGGAACAATTGTTGTTCCTTTTCGTGCGCCTGTTGTTCCTTTTTGAACGGAACAACTTTTGTTCCTTTCTCGTGCACCTGTTGTTCCTTTTTTTTGAACGGAACAACTGTTGTTCCTTTTCACACGAAAGTCGTTCCCTTCTTTACTATTCAAACACCAACCATTCCTCCGTAAGTGCAGATTTCATCAAATAATTTTCACCGGCACTATTTCTAATCATCATTACAATGATCTGTCATTATTTTGTGGATGGTCCTTCACACCTTATCAAAAAAAAAAAAAAAAATCGTGGAATAATCTCTCTGAAATATCTTAAACCTCGTTCATAATCGATCGCCACCATAATTTGTTTATTTCCCTTATATATACAAATATACCTGAATGATATTCTGCCTCTATATTATAAGGAGTCTTCAGCGCACTTTTACTTGGAATCTTTACACTTCCTTATACCATCCCTTACTCTTAAGGAGTAGATGAGTCTACCTTAAATATATATATAATAAAATTTTCCCATAAAGAATGGGAGGTCTCATCATGAGCCAACCTACCACGATCATAGGATACTAACGTAAGTGACATTCCCACTATGGCTACCACACTAGCGTAATGGCCTTTGACACTTTCTTTTGTCAAAGGACAAGAAGTCTCATCACGAGTTGGCTTGTTCACTTAAGTTACAATCTAGTGAGTGGCATTATCATCATCTGGCTACCAAACCAGGATAATGGTCTTCTTGGGAAAAGACAATTCAAATATTTATTAAGAAAAGATACAAACAAATAAAGATACACAATAAAAACATTTTTCATAAAGAACGGGGGGTCTCATCATGAGCCAACCTACCACGATCATAGGATCCTAACGTAAGTGACATTCCCACTATGGCTACCACACCAGGGAAATGGCCTTTGACATTTTCTTTTGTCAAAGCATAAGAGGTCTCATCATGAGCTCGCTTGTTCACTTGAGTTATAATCTAGTGAGTGGCATTATCATCATCTGGCTACCAAACCAGGATAATGGTCTTTTTGAAAAAAGATCATTCGCATGTGTATTAAAGATACAGGCTCATCTAAGGGTTAAAAGGCAACCCTGGCAAGGCTATAGACGCCTACGGTTAGTAGCATCTCTACCTGTGGTATGGAATATTATCTCAAAATACCAAGTTTTTGCGTGTCTCTAGTTCTCCTTTACTCAAATAATGAGGCTATCATATCAGTTATACTCAATCACCCATAAAAGTAACAATATTATGCTATGTGGAATATAAAAAACTGAATAGATTTAATTTATTTTTGATTGATTTATCCATAAATCATTTTTTTTAACATAGGTGTAGTAAATTTACAAATTCCACACATCAAACAAACTATAGTTTAAATGATTTTTGTTGGCATGTGTTTTTTTTTTTTTTGAAAATTATATATGATTAGTCCCTATCGGCGGCTGTAACGCAATCATTACCTCTCACCCGAAAATACCTACACTCATTACTTCCACCTACACTGACAGTCAAGGATGACCTCTACATTAATGAGGGGGGATGCTCGGTACACTTCCTGACTAGATGTAATGATTGTAATAAATATGAAACCCACATATTTATACATTCGTTGTCACTGACATTTTCTATTTTTGGTATATGCTTCTCCAAAGATGGTCTAACCAAATTTGAAAACAGGAATGACAGTCGTTCTTTATTTTTCACAGAAATATGGGTGGAAGAAGTGTGCATAGAGAGCCGACATTACTCTAGGTTACAGAATAGGCAAGAGAAATCCTACATCACCTAGGGTGGACCGAGTAATTCAGCTGCTTGCAAGGATATTACACAAACATCATGCTTGAATTCTTTCAAAATCTGCAAGGAGAAATCTCTACAGTGCAAGGCATACAAATCTCAGTTACCCTGGAAATCGTAGCAGAAGTCACAGGCCTCCCTAACATAGGCATTCAATGGATAGGGAAATACACGAAGCTGAGGGAAGTTGTGGAATCTTTCACAGAACCTGGGGAAGAATTGGATAAAAAAGGAAAGGGACTTAATCCCAATACCCTCAATGAACCATGGAAGGAACTGGCAGGAATAGTTTAGCGGTACATCACATGCGATGGACAATACGACGTAATTCAACCTCGCCATCTCAAATTGTTGGCAACCTTGAAGCAAGGGTTAGTACTTAATCTACCTTTCTTCCTGAATACCATACTACATGAAGTTTCCTTAAGAACACAAAAGTCCAAGGATCCTGTTACTGTTATCAACCACCACAGATTAGTTAAACTAATAATGGATAAAGCATTAATTCAAACTGAGTTGACTTGGGAGAATCTGATTGAGGCCAATAGACCTCCACAACTGGAGTAGGCGACTACCACCCAAAGAGAAATTCCACTGCCTCAAACCAAAGTTGAAGCAAACCCTGCTCAAATCACTGAGGCCCAGACCTCACAGACACAAGAATTAACAAAAAGGAAGAAGAAAACAATGCATGCTCCTAGATCCCCCCCTAGGACAAGGAAGAAAAGCAGACAAACTGAGGAAACAACTGAAGCAATTCAGGATGCAACAGAGCACCCTGAAGAACTTCATAATTTCATAGAACAACCTCTATAGGAAAATGTTCAAGCAATTGAGCAAGCAGAGCGGACAGCACAAAAGGATGATCAGGGAGATACCCAACCTGTAGTAGATCACCTGAAGGACACTCTTTGAAGAGCTATGAGATAGAAATAGCTCAAGTTTTGGGGAACTTAGGAACCTTAACTAACAGAGATGAAAATAATCTGGAAAAAGACCCAGAACCAGCCTCCTCTTCAAAACCAGTCGAAGACTTTCCTGATATTGAAATGTCTTTTCCAGATGACATAGCACAGGAGGAATTTATTTTTGAAATGAGAGACCCTCTTGGAAAATCAGAGCACTTGGAAGGAACAGAGGGACAACCATCTGTTGGTCGGAATGAAGAAGACCTCAAGATCCCTCATAAATAGAAATCATCCAAAAGCCAAGAACAAATTAGGAAATTAAAGAAAGAAAACAAATTGTTGAAGAAAAAGGCTAAGAGGGTCGAGTTATTAAAGCAGAAGGTGGGAAAACTCAAGGAGATTATCAAGGAATTGAGGAAACAATTAGAACTAGCAGACAAGATCCATAGAAGAAAGAAAAACAAAAGGGGCAGAATGCAAGGAAGAACCCTCTTCCTAAGAAAGCAGTTAGTACAAATTTTGTAGGGATACAGACAGACCCTGAGGAATTAGTGGTAGAAGAAGCAATAGTTCAAGATGAAGATGTAATTCCTGTAGAAACACAAGAGATGGTTGATGCTGAGATACAGACAGACACTCTGATTTTAGAGGAAACAACTCAACTCTTTGAGCAGAATGCTACTATTAGGAAACTGGAGGAATAACTACTGCAGTCTCAACAAAACCTTATTCAAAACAGAGGTGAATTACTGACTATAACAAAGCAGTCCCGGGAACAGAGTACTATCATGAATATACTGGAAGCAGAGCTTGCACAGACCCATCAAGCATTAACTCAATCCAGGGAAGAGATGAGCGCTATGGAAGAATACCAAGCATCTCAATCTCAAGCACAAAGTGTCACCATCGATAGGCTAAAAGTAGAACTTACACAAGCCCAGCAAGCATTGGTCCAACACCAACATGGAATGGTAACTAGGACTGAATATCAAAGGGTTGTTAAAGAATTGAAGGACATGATAGCAACATAGGGTGAGACCTATGCTACGCTGACTAGAGCCCAAGAGAAGATCAAAAAGGTGCAAACCCAATTTGATAAAGCTTTGGAGCAAATCAAACACATCTGTGATGTCTACTCTGATGCCATCAATTGCAGATCCCCTGCCACTAATTATGTTTTATTCTTGCTGGAATGGTATCTATTGTTGAGAGTGAAGGCCATCAGAGCAGGTAAACCCATTTCATTTTCCATTGTACCAGAATTTATTTCATGTTTCAGAGATCAGGAAGAGAAGGTACAATACCTTCTGTGTGAATTATATTTCCACAATTTCATTTTGGAAGAAGTTAGAGGAGACAAACCTGGTCCCTTCATAGGGGGCATACAGTTCCAAGCATTTATGTCCTTTACTAGGAACCAGGTCAGATGGGGTAAGGCTCACAAAATGTTCATAAAAAGGGAAACTAGTTTAGATCTTTGGATTAGAGAAGAGCCTCCAAAATCCTTCCCAGCCATCATGCGACATAAGACCTTCATGAAAAGGGTGGGGGTTGTGAACTCATTGGCTCCTATCCATTTATAGTTCATCCGTTCATGTATCACATATTTTAGAGAACTCAAGGAAGAATCTCTTGCTACTTCCAAGCTAAGATGGGATGCATCCTCCGATGAGGTTAAAAATAGGGAGCCCTTTGGATTTAGGAATTTCTTTGCAGCAACCTTCAGAGTGGAAAGGTATTCTAGAATACTCTAGGAGGAAGGGCATGTTTGGATGGGATGCAGGTATAACCCCCCTCTCCTTTGGTTTCCTCCAGAAACTTACCAGAGGGATTATCAAATTAATAAAAAGAGACAAGACATCGCTTTTGACGAAATCAAAAGAAACAATGGTTTTAGGAGACCTAGTGAACCAACTTTTCCTCCCTACAGTATAACTTCTTTACATGTAAGATTCAAGCTTGCATGAGGACATGCAATAAGGTAAGCTAGGGGGTATGTTGGGTTATGAAAAAGGTATAAATATCTTCCTTTTTCTCACAGTTCATGATATGATTTTGATTGATTCTTTAGATAGTTAGGGATAAATAGGAAAGAACATGATTAATATGTCTCTTAGGGTTGTTATTGAAGTTTTATTAAATAGATTCTAAATTACAATTAGAATGGTTTGATTTTGTTGTAGAATTGGATAAATAACTATCAAAGATAACCAAAGAGATCTTGGCTATGCGCAAGCTATTGGAGGTTGAAGACTTTTTAGGCGCAAAGCAGTTTTGAAGATAATGCATTTTCTATATTGTAACTTTATAATAGTAAAGCAATCTAGAGGATCTTTTGATCCTCACGATAGCTTTATTTACCCAAATTATTGTAATATATAAGAGGGTAATAGATCCAGAAAAAAAGGAAGTAAAAAAACACATTCAAGTATTTAGATTCAGAATTACTCTGTGCAAGCAGTTTTTGTAAATGTTTCACCAGCTATGGAATCAATGAAAGTTTTGAGTGTTTCTACCATTTCTATGTTCTGAGTTTCTCATAGCGGTACTTCTAAAGACGGAGGGCCCAATCTGAAGGAGTTATTGTCTCATTCTATAATCATATTAGTTTGAAGTTTGATTTCTATTTTGTGATTCAGATCTCTTTTACAATAGCCAAGGATAAATGCATAAGTGTGTTAATGATTTTATGATTGTTTGCATATAGAAGACAGACATTTCCCTCTAGTATTAATGATTGTCGTTACAATTTCCATTTCTAAAGTTGTTGCTTGATGGTTCCTCATATTTTCATTTGCACGGTTCCTTTTCCTTAGATTTATGATTGTTGTTCCTTTTTGTTAAAGTTACAATAGTTGTTCCTTTCGGTAAAAGTTACAATAGTTGTTCCTTTCGGTAAAAGTTACATTAGTTGTCCCTTCTAACTAGATTACAATTGTTGTTTCTTTCTATGGATAGAGTAATTCGTTATTTCCTTTCTAGTAATCAGAATTCATAATTGATAGTTAATTCTGCAAGTCCTTACTTAGATTCAATTACTACTTTTAGTTAAGAGAATTCAATAGATTGATTAGTTCCTTTCCACTTTATAGTATCTTAGTAATTAGATTTCAATTCCATCTTTGGTGAACGTTTGAGGAACTTGATTGCTGATGAACTCAGATTTGGTTTAGCTACACGATTTTAGGCTACTTGCATAGACTTTGCTGATATTCTTGAGATAAAAGACAAATCTCTGGGTTGATAAATTAATGTTAAACTAAGGTTGTTTTTAGGACATCTTTAGACACCAACAGAAGGTTTGGAGAGATTGTAATTTTTTTTCAAGAATTCAGTTCTGAGAATGGTTACAGTCATTGGAAAGATATTGACGAGAATAAGACAATGGTAGCCTCTAAATGAGCCTTTGATATGGTTGAGGAAAAGCAGAAATTCAATTCCCTATCCCTCACCATTCCCTCTCATGGAAACATAATCTGTATATGCAGCACCTTCAATAGTTATTAAACAATTTTCATTTTATTTCATAAAAAAAATATTCACATTACCTTCTTTAGCAAAGGTTCATCATTTTCCAAAATCCACACATAAAATATATGTCCATAGTCTTTAAGCAATAATAAAATTTATATTTGCAAGTTGGGGGAAACAAGGGTATTACAATCCATTAATCAAGATCAATGACTCATATCAAATTTGGACCCATAAATAAATGATACTTAACATGGTTTCTCCTATTCAAAATATCCAACAAGTTCCACATTGTTTTATCATATGGATAATATTGAATTCAGGATGAAAGTCACTCAGGTGATAAAATAGGTTGTCTGTTTATTTCAATAATATTTTTCTATTGCATTTTCACCTGGTGACTCCAAATAGTTGAAGACTCCACTAGGAAGATAGCCTTACTGGAAATGAAGAATATCTTTAAAAGAGTGTGTTCTTGATGAAATATTCCTTTCAATAAATTGTAGTTTTGTTACTGAGTCCCTTGTTCCTTTTCCCTTTTTATTTGAAAAGGATTAAATTGTTTTATTTTATAAATTGGGAAAATTATTAGTTCAAATTTTTATTTCCTTTCTTGGAAAATGAAGTTTTGGATTATATTTATGTTCCTTAGTTGAAGGAGCCTTCTACATCTTGTCTCTTGAAAACAATCATGAACCCTTTACTACATTTTCTTTTCAAATCTGACATGAACAAGAACCTCAAACTCTTGGTCTTCCAATGAACAACCATTCATGTGAGACATTTGAGCAAGAAGCCCATGTATCCATTCCTCCACTTATTAACAAACCTTTTGAGCAGTGGGTAAATTTTTATCTTTGGGTCTTTAATAGAAACAAAAATTTAAGTCTATCATCAATTCTTCATAATATGCTTGCAAATTACATTAAGGGTCTTCCTAGACTCAATCCATATGATGATGTTTCAACCGAACAACATTTAGAATATTTTCAAGATTATACTGATAACCTAGAAATTGAACATGATAATATCTTCATGAGAATGTTTTGTCATTCCCTACAATAAGGTTGCAGGGAATGGTTTATAAACCTTCTTGTTGGTTCTATACATCGATGGATGGATTTTCATGATGTTTTCTTGGACCAATGGGAAGATAAGAAGACCTATCATTATTACCTCACTGAGTTATATTCAATGAAAAGGAGTGATGAAACCCTTTCAGAATTTAACAAGAGATTTCAGATATTATACCTTGATATGCCTCTTGAAATTTAGCCCTTAGAAGTTGTTGCTAAGGTGTATTATGCATCAGCACTTGAGCCTGACTTTTGTTTTCTTCTTAGAGAAAGGAGATCCTCTACATTGGAACAAATGTTCATTGATTCTTTGGAAATACAAGGAAACTTATGGGCTTGTGGGAAACTACCAGATCATTATGCTAATGAGTATTTGATAATGAATGAGAAGAAAGAATAAAGAGGGTAGTTATATAAAAAGGTTGATGGGCCGCTATTTTGACATATTTTTCTACAAAAACACTTCCTTTTTGGCCTATAACATATATCCATTTTTCCTCTTTCCATAATGTTTAAGACTCATTCCCATACCTCATTTTGATTTTTCTCAAGGTATACATATTTTCCATTTTATTTTCTAATCTCCTTTTTATAGTTTGAATTAAAAGTGTGTTTAAGATTATTTGGATTATTGCATATATGTGTGTGCGTATGTCCACCTATGTCTTGATTACAATAACCTTTCTAACCTGAACTATTATAATATTTCTCATTACTTCCAGGTCAACATAAGTCAAATCCTAGTCATAATTTACAAGGAATCAACCATTGAATGGGAGCAAGTGGATTGAGGGTATTTTAAGAAGATATATTAAAACCAAGAGTTCATATCCCATCACAATAATGCTCCACTATGACTAAGGGTTTGATAGCAGGCATGCTCGCATGAAACTTGTTGGAACTGTTATTAGTTAAGCACCAACATGTTCAAGATTCGATCCCACATAAATGATTAACTATGAGGAACCCATGACCCACAAGTTGAAACTAGAACTTCCAAAAGGTGCATAATAGATTCAATGCTTTAGTTGGTTGAGGGTTACACCATTGGATAGTTGTTGAAACTGATTGTGTCACAGAATCCAATCAAAGGACTACAATCATATTTAGTTTCATTTTTTTTTGAACTGGTATCATATTTTGAGGGGCCTACTGCTCCATTTCTAGAGCAAGCAGGCCCCCTTTTCATGTATAAATGCATGATCGCCTCAAGGAGGATGATAGCTAGATAATATCAATTTTATGTTGAAGACATTTTCTTTGCTATCATGCTTTTAAAACTTAACAAATCACTTGGAGTTTATGTGTGGGGTTTTCATATAATTATGCTCTTATGATTTTTTGAAGACCAAACACAGGCCAAGCTTTGAGGGGGGCCACTTGAGGTAAGGTGTTGTGCTATATTTATTTGTTTATTAGTATATTTTTCCAACATGTTAGTTTTTGGTTCCATTTCTGGTATTGCTTATTTATCTAGTCATATTTACTTTCAGTTTGTTATGTGTTATCCTAAGTTCTCTATCTCATTCTAGTTATCTGTAGATTATGCTACATAATCATGATGCTATAGAACTAGTATTCTATAGAGTTAGGGTTTTACAAGATCACTATGTTCTGAAATGAGTACTTAGTATGTAGAGAAAAATGTTGAGTTATGGATATGGGTTCCAATGACTATACCATATGAAGTGCCACTAGATGAGTAGAGATTGCAAATTTTGTTTGTCCTTTTATTGAAGATTTATGTTTCAGTATTATAATAGAATTTAGAATTACCTTTTAATTGTAGTGTGACTATACAACTAGATTTTCTCTAGAATTGTATTTTAGCTTGTGAGATTAGTGTTCTACAAAATCACTTTGTTCTTGGTCTCACTTGGTGAACATATCTATATAGTGAGATCATGAATTTAGTCCTCTATGATTTGACTATATAAGTTGCCACCAACTAGGATGGGGATCAAGAACATTTTTAATTTGATTTTTCAAGATTTAGTTTAGATTTATGATTACACCGATTTCTAGTTACTTTCTCCGTCAAATATATTAAATTGCATGGTAGTGGCAAACTCCTTTTTTCTGTGCATATTGCACTCAGAGCCTCATAATATTATACAGAACTCTAGGTTGAAAAATTAAATGATTGTGTATTATGAAAACATCCAAACAATAGGAAGACATATATACACATCGACATATGTTGTTGTCCCAAAATAGCATAAATAAATCTTCGTAGTTGTTGTCCCGGAACATCACAAAGAAACCATTACACAAGAAACAAATCAAGACAAACATTTGTAGTCTGAGGATTTGAACATTTGTTGTCTCCCTAAGACATGTTTAGAAGGAAGACCTGTTGATACTGAGGGGGGGGTGAATCGGTATCAAGTACAATTTAAAACCTTTTTCAACTTATACTTAAAACATTCAACTATATCCAATGAGCAACGAACAATAGTATAAGAGTTACACCAATACACCACAATACACCATGCACAATATATGAGAAATAATCAATAATTATTGTTCAAGAGAAGTAATGACTTCCAAAGGTAGTTACAGCTTCCAAATGTAAAGGGAGGGATAAACCTCCAAGAGGAAGAAACAATCCTCCAATATCAATAGAGATTTTAACTCTCCATCCTTGCCCCTTCCTTCCACCCAAGAATATATGAGAGATAATAAAACTTTACATTAAATCATCACCATCAACCAATCATCACATAGAACCTGATAATGCTTCCTGAGACTTCTTCAATTTTTGTAATTCTTCAATTCTTAGAGTACTCTGATCCTGTATATAATATTACTCAATGTATTCTCTGAAACTCCTCCAAGTTTCACTCCTTGAATCCTCCCCAAAAACAAGTTATAGAAAGAATTGTAGACTTTATTCAATTCTGGTCTATTCAGGAGACCAAACTTGTATAGAATTCCCCACGCTCAATATTTAACATCCGATTCTGAAACTCACACACAAGAAACTATAGTCCGTAATATTTAAAATGAAATTTTTCCCATGTCATTTGGATTCTCGATGAATAAGTTATGACTGTTTTACCCGAAACACATGTTTATTGACCATCTTCAAGACTGGTCACAAACCCTATCTTCCATAGAGTGTATCTCCATAATTATAGTGAATCAAGAGATGAACATTTTACTAGAGGTAACTTGATATGTATTCTCAATACCATAGTGATTTCACCATCTAAATCATTCTATAAAAAAATTTATAGAAAAAATGGTAAGATGACCTGAAAATAGCATACCTTAGAACACATCACCAAAAGACTTCATCCTCCCTTGAAATCCGGCCTTCTTTACTTCTTATTTCCTCTTAAATTCAACTTTTTTCAAAATGAATGTATAATGATATTTATTTATACCATTTATATCACTTCATTTTAACATTAGGGCTGACCTGACACTTTCTTATCTTGTAATTCTTTTCTTTAATTATCTTCAGGGCCTACATGTACTTCCTTCTTCAATTCACTTTGTCATCTTCAAAAATTCATTTCTCCTCAACCATGAGGATCCATGTGACGTGCCACATACCACCGGAAACAACATGATGTAT
>ML783926.1:196730-213973 GCA_009831015.1 Picea engelmannii | reverse complement strand
CTCACATCTACAGGGATTTCAATAAGGAAGCGGATATTCAATCCAAACAATCTATTTAGGAACCAGAAGGAAGAATTACCTTTTTCAAGTGGTTTGATGGGATAGAAGGTCCCAAGATGTTCCTTAACCTATACTAGTGCAAAACTCGGATTTTTTATTGTAACTACTTTCTTGCATTAGCTAGCGACCTATACCTTTGTTTTAGGAGTATTAAAGGACTTATAGGCAGATTGTATGTCTCTTTTGGCTTAGTATTTGATATCCATTGCAGTATATTTTCATAGCTTTTTTATCTCTTGGGGATTGTGGAAAATCCAGAGAGTATATGAGCACAACCGATCATTTTTGTCTAGTTATCATGAATTTTCTAAAGACTTGAAGATGTAAACAAATTATTATCTAATATAATTGAGTTAACTTTCTATTGGAAAAATAGAATTAGTTATATGTATGAAACATTTTCCTAGATCATGAATATAAAGTTCACTTTATACCATGATTGGCACTTTATATCATGATTAATGTGAAATGCATTTGAATGTGCCTAATCAATGAGTAGTTCTCTTGAAATTAGACCCCTTTCCAAACATGAATGCACTTGCATTGTAAATGAGAATGATTATGTAAGTTTAATGCCCAAAGTTTAATGAACTTTGATTCTTATGTAAAATAGTTGTGAAACAAATGAATGCAATAACCATATTGATTATGTTTATATAATGTTTGCAATGTGTCTTGAAAGAATTTTAGCCAAGCTCCATAATAGCGCATATATCGGTGGGATTGATATATGTATCTCCCGAACACATGAACTCCTATCCACCTCTGTAAGTCGAGCAAATTTTGATGCCCTCTGTGGGGTTGGGTGCACGGCACGGTTGTCCCGCTTGAAATGCTACATTGACACAATTAGATGCATTCCAAATTGTCTTCGCTCCCCCTTCGTAGGTAGGCCTTCCTTTCTAAGCAGTCTTCTAGGGTCCTCCAGCTCTCAGTTCTGTCCCTTCCATTGGGGTTTCAGTCACAGCTATCTTCCCTCTCCTAGAAATTTGATAAGCGAGATAACATATTGGGTCTTGAGCTACCCTTCAGTCGACCTACCTTTTGAGGAAATGAAAGAAAGAAGTGCTTATAAACTCCTTCCTGAAGCAATGATTCAAGCAATGATTCGAAAGAGAGCAAGTCTACATCCCTCTACTAATATGGCACATTCTGGGCATCACCTGATAATACTACTATAAGATACGAGAGCTTCCGCACCTTGCTCGAGGCTCCAACTATAAAGACTATGACGAGAGGCAAAGAATGAACCAATGGGGGAAATGTCAAGCCCAAATGAGAGAGCTAAGACTTTCATCATATGATTGATTGATGGGCCCTTTTTTCTACTATTGTCTGCATTTCAAGCATCTGATTCCCCTTTCCAAGAGGGGATTAACTCCTGTGCTTATAAATGGATTAACGATCGTGGATAACATCATGATCATCCCTACCTACTTGTCTGGCAAATGATGTTTCAAGCTTGTTGATGACCGGTGATGCAAGAGAATCATTCACTCATCAAGAAAGCCAGCGCATGGAGCAGAAAGGACAGCTGGACAGCGCCAGCGCACATTTTGAAATACTTTGGGATTTGTTGCGCCGCTCTTTAATGAAGGCATTCATAAAGAAGTGCACTTATATTGTAAAAGGGGACCATGAGCCTTTAAGCTCTCGTCCTTAGTAGATAGGAAGGCACTTAATAGATTTAATGCAGGTAGATAGATGTTTAAGTCTAGATTAGACAGTTTTCTGTTTCGAGAGGGAAAACGGATATAGACACCCTCCTTTGGAAATTGTATTATTCAGAATTATCATTCATTCAGGAGCAAGAAGAGAAGAGCAGAACAGAGAATTGTATGAAGAACACCCATGTACAGAGATTGAATTAATAGGAGAAAGATTTGATTCAATTCCATGGTTGTGTTATTCTCTGTGTATTGTTGATATTATGCTCATGAGTATTTGCTTCCTGTCATGCATTTTCTTTTATATGTTGTGTATGTGATTTCATGGTTGATATGAAGTCTTTGAGAACAAGGAGTTAGTTTCAATTGTTTCTCTATCTTGAACCAGAGGATTCCTGCAAAGAGTGCAGTTGAATTGTCTGCAAGGAGGGCGTGACTACAGGGTTCAAGTAGAGATAACTTTTGTTCTAAGTTCTCAGAAGTGCAGATTTAGCACCAGAGCCGTGAAAGGAGTGCACAGGATAGACAAGACTCAGGGTTGCGATTCTGAGAAAAGGGAATTTAGGACTGCTGCTGCAGGTGAGCGCGTAGAGTCGAGGAAGCTTCAACACTTAGTCGTGTTCGAAGATCTGTTGCAAAGAGTGTGTGCAACAAGCCTTCATAAAGACTTGCAAAGTGAGGAAAAGCTCAGGAGAGATAGGCCTACAGTTCACTGAAGGAGAATTGTAGGAGTACTGTGGAAAGCCCGAGAGAAGCTCCACAGGTTGGTGAATGGTTGAACAAGTTTTCATCGAGGGAGCTCAATTCATTTCACAGAAAATAGCAAAGGAAGGATGGACGGTTGAAATCCCCTGGAGAGATTTCACGAAAACCCGAGGGTCGTCGGATCTTGCGAAGGTGCACGGAAATTATAGTGTGAGCATTTAGAAGATCGGAGCTCAGGAGGAAGCAGCACCATCGATCTCGGTTCATCGGGACCATCAGATCTACACGTGCCATCGCATATCGGCATATCGCGAGTTGGAGCACCAAGTTGGTGAAGCGGAAGTGGCAATATCGTGATCTGCGATATCTCGACATAATCATAACCGTTGATCGTGGGGACACGTGTCAAGGAATCCCAAAGAATCGGGGTTCGGAGAATCGGGGTTCTCGACGACAGAGAACGCTTGTATGTTGGATTCGCGATATCCCGAAGGTGATGTGGCAGTGTGGGACCACAAGTGCTGGTGGAGTACAGGTGGCATTGTATCGGAGTTCGGGAAAAAGCAAGACCCGAGTTCATTGACGTCAGAACTCGTGATCCTGCGAGTTCCGAAATTTCGATAGAAGGATAAAAGGTGGGGGAGTCGAGTCCACACGTGTCTTGGAAAATTGGCACATCGAGACTCGGAGATTGGAGTTTCGACTTGTTGATGTCGCAAGTAGCGATACTCCGATAGCGAGAACTCCGATGTAAAGGGGAAGAAAGTCAACGATTGACCCACGTCGGAATTCGGAGAATCGCAAGGTATAGGGGCGTGACTACAAGATTCGCGAGATAGCGAATTTCGATTTCCCGATTTGATAAGGGAGATCAATAAGGAGTGTTGTGGGTAGAGGATTCCCGAGAGGGAATTAGAGGAGCATTCACGCTCTTCGGGCCGAAGTCAAAGAAGGTCCTGGTGAGAGCGATTGTTCTACGAGGAGTGGGGAAGGTTGTGTCAGAGTGGTATCAGAGCAGGAGAAGAGTTCTCTTTGTTTCCGATAGCAGAGAGAAGAGGATTACACCATGCCGCCAAGAAGAGAAAGGAAGTCACCTGGTCCGGAGGACAGGGATGCAAGAAGAAGAGATAGGCCGGCAGGGAATCCATAAATGGAGCACCAAATGAGAGATCTCCGAGCAAGACTCGAGCAGAAGAAGTCACAACAGAAGATGCATCGACCGAGCGGTTGATCAAAGCCATCTCCCGAATGGGTGCAAAGGCAAAAATGGATATTCCAGTCTATGAGGGAATCCTGGATGCAGAAGAGTTGTTGGATTGGATCTGATCTCTTGACACCTACTTTGATTATGAGGAGATCGAAGAGGACAAGAAAGTAAGACATGTTGTCACCCTATTGAAGGGACATGCAGCATTATGGTGGGACGAGCTACAGGCCGATAGACGTTCCAAAGGTAAACAGAAAATCAAAAGCTGGGATCGAATGATTGCTAAGATGAAGGCAAAATTCATCCTGAGGGATTATCAAATCACATTGTTCAGGCAAATGCAGAACCTAAGACAGAATTTGATGATGGTGAAGGAGTACACTGAAGAATTTTATAGGCTCAACATCAGAGCAGGTCATCGGGAGAGAAATGATGAGAAGGTGGCAAGATACCTGAATGGTTTAAGATATGACATTCAGGATGAATTGAGCATGGTAACCATCCGAACAGTTGAGGATGCTTATCAGATGGCTCTGAAAGCCGAGGAGAAGCTGAGCCACAAGAAAGGTCAGTGAGGGCGAGGCAGAAGTCATCCCAGAGGCAAGGCAATTGCCCAGGACAAATATCAGAAACCCAAGGAGGAGTGGAAGAAACCTCAGGGTAAGTTTGAGAGAGGTGGAACCTCACAGTGAGGACCACATGTTGAACAGAGGGTGTAGCATACTGAGCAGAGTGGTGGTTATGCTGATGCAAACACTCTTTCTCATACTAGAGGTCGAGGTAGAGGAAGAGGAGGAGTTATCACATGTTTTACATGTGGGAAGAATGGGCACAAGTCATTCGAGTGTCCAGAGAAGAAGAAGGATATAGGAGAAGCTCACATCACTGAAGCACGGAGGCAAGATGATGAGAATGAAGATGCATATAGAGGAAGACCGCTTGGAATGCATAAAGTTCTCTTAACACCCGAGAAGGAGGTGGAGAACACAGCTCAGAGAAGCCGACTGTTCAGGACAGCTTGCAAGACCAAGGGCTGGAAATGTAAGGTCATTGTGGACAGTAGAAGCACCGACAATCTCGTTTCAACCGAGATGGTAGAAAAGCTGGAGCTGGAGACAACAGATCACCCGAGTCCATATAAAGTATCATGGCTACAAAAAGGACATCAAGTGAGCGTTACTAAACAATGCTTGGTTGAATTCAAAATAGGTGGGTATAATGATAAAATCTTATGTGATGTTATTCCCATGGATGTATGTCATGTATTGTTGGGTAGACCATGGCAATATGACAAAAATGTGGTTCATGACGGGAGGATGAACACATATACTTTGGAGAAGGATGGGAGGACACACAGATTGCTTCCGATAAAGGATAAGGAAGTAAATCCAGAAGTAAGCAATACCATACTTCTCATGAGTGGGAAGGAGCTTCTCACAGAGATGGAGAAGAAGGAAGATCCACAATTCTTTGTGGTCAGGAAACCGAGGATTGTCCTGACTAGCACAAGAGTGGATGACTTACCAGATGAGATTCAGGAACTGCTGAGAGAGTTCGTTGACATCATCATGGATGAACTACCTCGTTTGTTGCCACTGATGAGGAGTGTGAGTCACCACATAGACCTCATCCCAAGAGCAAGTTTGCCGAATAAAGCTGTGTACAGGTTGACGCCTCAGGAGAATGAGGAGGTCAAAAGGCAGGTACAGGATCTATTGGACAAAGGATTGGTCAAAGAGAGTCTGAGTCCATGTGTTGTTCCAACAGTACTAAGTCTGAAGAAGGATGGAGGTTGGAGGATGTGTACAGACTCCAAAGTGATAAACAAAATCACCATCAGGTATAGATTTCCACTGCCGAGGATGGATGATCTGATGGATTGCCTAAGTGGGGCAAATTACTTTTCAAATATTGATCTCAAGAGCGGATATCATCAGATTCGCATGAGAGAGGGTGATGAATGGAAGACAACATTCAAGACAAACGAAGGTTTGTACGAATGGCTGGTCATGCCATTTGGTTTGACAAATGCGTCGAGCACATTCATGATACTGATGAATGAAGTCCTGAGGGAATTCATTGGGAAATTTTTTGTCGTATATCTAGACGACATACTGATTTTCAATAAGATGAAGGCTGAACATTTGAAGCATTTGGCCATTGTGATGAGAAGACTCCAGTAGGAGAAGTTGTTGGTCAACATGAAGAAGTGTTCCTTCATGAAGACAGAGCTCATTTACTTGGGTTTTTTTATATTGGCGAATGAGTTGAAGATGGATCCGAGTAAATTGGAAGTGATCAAGAATTGGCCATCACCGAGAAATGTTTTCGAGGTGAGAATTTTTCATGGTTTAGCTAGTTTCTACAGGAAGTTCATCAGGAATTTTAGTGGAATTAGCGCAGCAATGATGGATACCGTGAAAAAATGACATAAAGTTTTTCATTGGACAGCGAAGGCTGAAAGGAGCTTCAATCTGTTGAAGCGGAAGATCACAGAACAACCAATTCTGGTGTTGCCTGATTTCCAGAAGACATCTCAGGTGAAATGTGATGCAAGTGGATATACCATAGGAGCGATCTTGAGTCAGGATGATAGGCCAGTTGCATATTTCAGTGAGAAGCTGGATGACACAAAGCTGAAATACTCCACGTATGATAAAGAGTTTTATGCCATCATATAGGCATTAAAGAAGTGGAGGCATTATTTGATACCCAAGGAATTTGTATTGTACAGTGATAATCATGCATTGCAGTATGTGAGTCAACAGGAGAAGTTGAACCAGAAACATGCAAAATGGTTAGAATACATGCAGAATTTCACATTTGTGATCAAACAGATTTCAGGAACTGCTAACAAAGTGGCTGATGCTTTGAGCAGGAAATGCTTGTTGTTGCAGGAGTTCAGAGTCAAGACGTTGGGTTTTGAAAATCTGAAAGACATGTATGCAGGTGATGCAGATTTTGCAGAGGCATACGAGGCAGCCGAGAATCCAGTTCTCAGGGATCGGAGCCCATGGATAGACTACATGATCCAGGATGGATTTTTGTTTCGAGGCAATCAGCTATGTATTCTGATTTGCTCCATGAGGGATAATTTGTTGTAGGGAAAGCATAGCGGAGGCTTAGCGGGACATTTTGGCAACGATAAAACATTCACCAAGTTGAGCGAATCGTATTTTTGGCCAGGCATGCGAGCAGATGTCAAGAGGTTTGTTGACAGGTGTTGAATTTATCAACATTCGAAGGGCCGAAAGTCGAATGCAGGTTTTTATCAACCATTGCCCATACCAGAGAGGCCATGGGAGGCGATCAGCATGGATTTTGTATTGGGTTTGTCGAGGACGCAGAGAGGGGTTGATTCCATCTTTGTGGTGGTAGATAGGTTTTCGAAGATGGCACATTTTATTCCGTGTCAAAAGACACACGATGTGACCCACATCGCAAATTTGTTTTTCAAAGAGGTTGTTAGACTTCATGGATTGCAGAGAAGTATAGTGTCGGACAGGGATACCAAATTCATAGGTCATTTTTGGAGGACGCTATGGAAGAAGCTACGGACTAACTTATCATTTAGTTCATCTTATCATCCGCAGATAGACGGACAGACCAAGGTGGTCAACAGAAGTCTTGGGGACTTGCTGAGAAGCTTGGTGATAGAGCACCACGGCAGCTGGGACAACATATTGCCACAGGCAGAGTTTGCATACAACGATTCGGTGAATCAGAGTACAGGCAAAATCCCATTTTAGATTGTGTATGGAACACAACCGAGGGGATTATTTGAACTCAGGGAGTCAGAACAAGGTGCAACTAGCAGCGCGAGCGCAGAAGAATTCACTGAGGTGATGCAGGAACTTCACAGCAAGGTGAAGCAGCGATTGATGGATTCAAATCAGGAGTATAAACGCAGAACAGATCAGCGGAAGAGACAAATTCAGTTTGAAGTTGGTGATTTGGTTCTAGCACACTTGAGGAAGGAAAGGTTCCCAATGGGAACATATAACAAGCTCAAGATGAAGAAAAGCGGGCCGTGCAGAGTCCTGAAGAAATTCAGGGAGAACGCTTATGAGATTGAGTTGCCGGATGGCATCGGGATATCTTCGATATTCAATGTTTCGGATTTATACCCATACAAGGCTGGAGGAGCAGAAGCTGGGACTGAAGAACCAGTGATCCAGTGGCAGAAGCAATTACCAGTTGCAGAAAAGCCGCAGATGGAGTGCATACTGGACAAACGAGTGGGAAAGAAGACCAAACGAAAGCAGTACTTCAAGTACCTGGTGAAGTGGAAGAACCACCCAGTGGAGGATGCCAGCTGGGAGATAGAAACAGTTATCCAAAAGCATGGACAGACCGTGCAGGAGCTCATGGACAGGAGCCCATGAAAATTTTCAAGCTGAGGAGTATGATGCAGGAGCATTGCTCACTCATCAAGCAAGCCAGTGCATGGAGCAGAAAGGATAGCTGGACAGCGCCAGCGCACATTTTGAAATACTTTGGGATTTGTTGCGCCACTCTTTAATGAAGGCATTCATAAAGAAGCGCACTTGTATTGTAAAAGGGGACCTTGAGCCTTTAAGCTCTCGTCCTTAGTAGATAGGAAGGCATTTAATATATTTAATGCAGGTAGATAGATGTTTAAGTCTAGATTAGATAGTTTTCTGTTTCGAGAGGGAAAACAGATATAGACACCCTCCTTTGGAAATTGTATTATTCAGAATTATCATTCATTCAGGAGCAAGAAGAGAAGAGTAGAATAGAGAATTGTATGAAGAACACCCATGTACAGAGATTGAATTAATAGGAGAAAGATTTGATTCAATTCCATGGTTGTGTTATTCTCTGTGTATTGTTGATATTATGCTCATGAGTATTTTCTTCCTGTCATGCATTTGCTTTTATATGTTGTGTATGTGATTTCATGGTTGATATGAAGTCTGTGAGAACAAGGAGTTAGTTTCAATTGTTTCTCTATCTTGAACCAGAGGATTCCTGCAAGGAGTGCAGTTGAATTGTCCGCAAGGAGGGCCTAACTGCAGGGTTCAAGTAGAGATAACTTTTGTTCTAAGTTCTCAGAAGTGCAGATTTAGCACCAGAGCCGTGCAAGGAGTGTGCAGGCTGGACAAGACTCAGGGTTGTGATTCTGAGAAAAGGGAATTTAGGACTGTTGCTGCAGGTGAGCGCGCAGAGTCGAGGAAGCTTCAACACTTAGTCGTGTTCGAATATCTTCCGCAAAGAGTGTGTGCAACAAGCCTTCATAAAGAATTGCGAAGCGAGGACAAGCTCAGGAGAGATAGGCCTACAATTCACTAAAGGAGAATTGTAGGAGTATTGTGGAAAGCCCAAGAGAAGCTCCACAGGTTGGCGAATGGTTGAACAAGTTTTCATCGAGGGAGCTCAATTCATTTTGCATAAAATAGCAAAGGAAGGATGGACAGTTGAAATCCCCTGGAGAGATTTCACGAAAACCCGAGGGTCGTCAGATCTTGCGAAGGTGCACGGAAATTATAGTGCGAGCATTTAAAAGATCGGAGCTCAGGAAGAAGTAGCGTCATCGATCTAGGTTCATGAGGACCATTAGATCTACACGTGCCATCGCATATCAGCATATCGCGAGTTGGATCACCAAGTTGGTGAAGTGGAAGCGGCGATATCGCGATCTACAATATCCCGACAGAATCATAACCGTTGATCGTGGGGAGATGTGTCAAGGAATCCCAAAGAATCAGGGTTCGGAGAATCAGGGTTCAGAGAATCGGGGTTCTCGACGACAAAGAATGCTTGTATGTTGGATTCGCGATCCGCGATATCCCGAAGGTGACGTGGCAGTGTGGGACCACAAGTGCAGGTGGAGTACAAGTGGCATTGTATCGGAGTTCGGGAAAAGGCAAGACCCAAGTTCATCGACGTCAGAACTCACGATCCCGTGAGTTCCGAAATTTCGATAGAAGGATAAAAGGTGGGGGAGTCGAGTCCACACGTGTCTTGGAAAATTGGCACATCGGGACTCGGAGATTGGAGTTTCGACTTGTTGACGTCGCGAGTAGCAATACTCCGATAGTGAGAACTCCGACATAAAGGGGAAGAAAGTCAGCGATTGACCCACGTCGGGATTCGGGGAATCGCAAGGTATAGGGGTGTGACTACAGGATTCGCGAGATAGCGAATTCCGATTTTCCAATTTGATAAGGGAGATCAATAAGGAGTGTTGTGGGTAGAGGATTCCCGAGAGGGAATTAGCGGAGCATTCACGCTCTTCAATCCGAAGTCAGAGAAGGTCCTGGTGAGAGCGATCGTTCTCCGAGGAGTGGGGAAGGTTGCGTCAACCGATGGTGTTAGCACCATCCAGAGAGTAAGAAACAAGTGGGAATGAGGAAAATAGATTGAGTTTTGCTCCTGCTTCGAAGCTACTAGTCATCACGTTCATTCAATCAGAGGCTGGAGTTGTCGAATCCAGAAGAGAGTGACCGATCCTCTGTGCTTTTCCTTCATTCCTTCATTCAAGATATAACCATACTAGCACAGTCATATATAATTTATTATTGATAAACGCCAAAATACTATATAATTTCTCTTCTCCGTCTGCCAAGGTTTCAGGTTAATTGCATTGAGTACGCGGCATCCAACCCTCTCTATAAAATGCTTCCACGCATTACATAGAACTCTTGGTATCATACACTGGTTTAGAAGCAGAACGTGGGCATTTATTTAGATGCCATGGTTTAATTTTACTTAATTATTTAAACGTGGCAATTACATATGATTACAATAATTTTTTAATGTGGTTAGGTAAATGTTAAAAAGTAAACATGTTAATGGATGCCTTGATAAATGCAAGAAAGTTATGAACAATAAATCTGACCCATTGATTTTGGAGGACGACTAAGAATATGCCAGCATCTTCAATGCATAGCCATCAAATTAGGGTTTAAGAGTAAATAAGATTAAAAGATCATTAATTGTGCCCATTATCAATAGGTGTACGTCTTTCGATGTAAAAAATTGTTTTATGTTTTTATCTTTCCATATAAAGTTTGGAAACTAAAACAAAACTTATTGTAAAATGAAAATACAAATATGATTTTAAGTTTTTGTATTTTATAAGTTTTTTTTGTATTTAGTAATTAAAAAAAAATCATGAACCAAAAAGTAGAAAAGGTAAAAGAAAAATCAATGACTATAGAAAGAATGCTAGATGAAATCAAGATTTAAATCATAAAATAAAATCCTATACATAGACTACATCCAAAACCTCAATACAAAATCATAGGAAGCAAAAACTCAATCCAATGCAATGTATATTGGGACCATCTAATGCTAAACAAAAGCAATGCACAAAGGGTTTGCATATGAACTTAGATTTTACTAGGACCTTATAAAGTTGAAAGGAAAAACAAAGTAAAGTGGTTGCAATGTTAAAAGAAAATATTTATTAATTTAAGTTGCATCTACAAGTGGAATCAAAAGAGGAGAACGAGCATTATTGACTCATCACTTGGCTCAAACATTCACACAAATAGACTAGTTAGTAGTACAAACAATTAACAAGTACTATGACAAGTATATTGTCTTTACTGTTGTCTCAAAATTCACTAAAAATTACAAAACATGCTAAAATTTAGAAAAATTTTAAATGTCAATCAATGAAAGATCTATAATATAACTAGGGTATATTATAATTAGGGTTATAATATAGTAATTATTATGTAATCTTTAATGTGTAATAATGATAATTCATCCACTTTCCAAATGTGTGACCTATCACTCACCACACATATTTATATATGTCTATTGTACTCATTGAATCATGACTTAGATATTAAAAATAATAAATAATTATTATTTATTATGGAGAACTTTATGTATTCATGATGTTCTTATGAAGTAGACCACTAGCTTTACCTCAAGTGGTATCATAGGGGTCTTTCCACTAGCTTGTGGTTAAGTATATTTTTTTGGTTGTTTCATTGATTTATGATCAAGTTTATTTTGTCAGTGGCATTTGAAAAAAGAGGAAGAAGAAGAAAGGAAAGAGAGAAAAGAAGAAGAATAATTTTGGTTGTTTTGTTGATCTCTAATCAGGTTTATTTTTCCAATGGCATTTAAAAATAATGATAAATAAAAAGAAGAAGAAAAAATTTATACAAATCATTTCTAGGCTCGTGGACAAAATCTTTGATATATATATATATAAAGGTTTCCAAGTATTTTTTAAAGTGCACATGAAATTATAAAGGGAATTTTGCTTTTAAATTGTACGCATGTGAAGAAATATAAACCTGTTTTTTATTACAAGGAGAAAAAATTTCATGAAGAAATAAAAAAAAGAATACAAATCTCTCTTTACGTGGAGGAATGTTTGCATGGAGGAATAAAAAAATAAATCTAAATATTTATTTATGTGGAGGATAAGTTTTATAAGTATTCACCTAAAATTGAATAACAGGAAAAAGTATCAAAGTAAATAAAGTGTTAAAGTATTTATCAAACATATTGTTCTTTTCCAAAGTTCAATTAAAAGGTTATAAAAGTAATACATTGGTTTTAATCAAGAAAACAATGAAAAGTCTAAGTGAAGAAAAAAAAACCTAGTTTAAAGGCATTATTTAAGTTCTATATGGTGGTATCTGTTAGCACTTGGTAAATTTCCTAGAGGTTGAAAGAGAGGAAATATACAAAGGTAACCTTATCCAACCGCTTTTAAAGCTGGGATCTAGCCCTTCCAGCTTCAGAGAGGGATCTCTCTATATGATTTAGTTTTGTTTTTAATTTCAGATATTAGGCTAGGAAAAGAAACTGTAGGTTTTGTTGTGAAAGATTTTTTAAATTGGTTGAGATGGTCTACACATCCATTGGGCTATGGGGTCTGTGTTTAATTAGATATGAGATACGACCAGAAACGCCAAAAGAAGTCTTTCACAGGGCGAGATAATATACTCACTGGATCTTTAGTAATTAAAATGATGGACAGAAGAAAAGATAAGAAAGATAACTTCAACTAACAAGCAGTTAAGAATTTCTTAATCGAAGATATCAGAAGATAAACATTAAAATCTTTAGAATCGGAAATAGGGTATCAAAGATAAATCCTACAACTTTACGCTACTCATAAAGATTAGTTCCAGAAAACAAAATGATTACAGAGAAAGAAAAACATTCAACTTAGAAAATCGACATCACCAGTGAACATACACAAGAATCCTGTAAAAGTGCCTCTTCTTTATTAATGGCAGATCTCTTCAAAAATAGTACAGTTTGATAGCGATAGGGTGTGCGAATCAAAAACCCTCAATACTTTGAAAGGTGAAGTATTTATAATTCAAATTACAAACGTTCCTGCCATAACTAATCAGGACGTGCTCATTCTATTTTTAGCCTAACTGATTTAACTAATCAAAATTGCTTGATGACTCGGTACAACTGCATGAGGAATTTCTGGGGTAGGTCGTTGGCGAGGTTCCTGTGTAACCTCTTCTGACTGGACAGGTGACTGGACCTGGACAACTCAGCTGCTAGTCGAGAAGATCGCAGAGCTCCTCCCATCTAATCTGACTAGGCACAGTGACTTTGATTAGTCTCCGATGCACTTCATCCATTTCCGTATATTTAGCAAACGTGGGCTTTGTGAGGAAAATGTATCAAATCTCATGTTGGATACTGATGTCCAACTGAAGGGCATCCAGGAATACTTTGCCAGTGATGCTCCCTTGTATGCTAGCAAATTTTGAATTGTCCTTAAAAACATCAGACAATCTCTTTTTATAATATGGGAGTGTCATTAATTTATCATTAATGACTTTCAGACCAGGTAGACCTTTCTTTTGGAGAGCATCAATTTTATTGAAGAATCTTTGTACTCCTTGGTCCATGACCTGAACCTTTTCCTCCAGTTGAAGCATTAGACTTCTCTTAGTCAAAACCCTTTTTACCTCAATTATGGTCTATGTTCTGTCCTTGATCTTCAGTTCTTCTAGCTCTTCTCTGTTCTTAGAATTTAAGAATCTGATGATCTCATTTGCTTGTGTGGGCATGTCTCCCAACTCTATTCTAATCTTCTCAATGGCATGTTGGCTTCTTTGAACCAACTCATTCTGTTCAAACATAATCTGGATCATTGGCCATATTTCATTTATGGACTTTATGATGTCTTTCCATGCATTCTCTTTGACCTCAGCCAAGGTCTTCCCTTCCACTGTTTGTTTTTGGAGCTGCTGTAGTTCCTTCCTTAGCTACTCAGTTACCTGCTTCTCCTTGGATAAACTGGTTTGGAAATCAGTTTTGAGTTCTTGGAGGTTCTCAACTTCCTTCTTCAGCCTGCTGATTTCAGTCTCTTGTAGGTTCATCTTTTCCAGGGATTTGGTGAGATCAGTTTTTCCCTCTAGTGATGTCACTGGTGTTGCTGATGGAATTGTTGTCATTGTTGCAGTGCTCAATCCTGCAATGGGGATAGCACTCAATGGAATTCCTTCCATCGGATTCATCTGTTCTTTCTCTTTCAATAATTTTTCCATCTCAGCTTCCATTTCGTTGAGCTAAGCATTCTGCCCCATGAGCAACTTTAGCATCTCATCCTTCTCACCTTCTTTCTCTGCTATCTCCTTCACCTGTGAGTCCTCTGTGGGTGGGAGATTCAACTGTTTTCTTAAGGATTCGATGTCTGCATTCTTTTTCTTTATCATCTCTTCTGCTGCTTTGATGTTCGCAGGATCATAACCAATCTTGAGGACCAGCTCCTCCAACGTCTTGATTCTGTTGTCTTTTGCGAAAGATGATATCTTCTCCAGATTGAGTTGTGTCTGAGCATTGTTCAGTGATACCTGAAATTTTGCTGCAGAAGCTGAAGCGTGTGCCAATGTGTGAAAAACAATCTCCCCTGTTTGTTTGTGCAGATCCATCTGATCTGCTGGATGCACGTCCTTCCCCTGGAATTCGAAGGTGGCCCTCTTGTAGTCTAAGATCACTTTGGGATCCGGTACTTGGGCTTGGAGGTAGGCCATGTGCATTCTTCCCTTTTATGTATCAATGCAGACAGCAGCCTGTGCTATGTAGTTGACGACTGCTTCTGAAATTGGGCGTAAGTACTGCTGGTGAGGGTCTGGTTCTTTTTCTTGATCAATTCGTACTTCTCGAAAATGCCCAACTTGGGTCCAGTTTTGCTTGGCTGAGTATCCAGGGGAGAATCTGTGGATTTCTTTGGTATTGCTATTATGATTGCCTTATGCTAGCTCAAACCAAAAGGTAGAATGATCAGCTTGATCACTGGGGTAGTTACTGTGGTAGGCAGGACTTCTTGTTCTACTGTCGTGCCAGGCGTTGAAACTATCTTTGGCCTCTTGGTGTGCATCTGGAACTCCTCTGATGACACCTCTATTACAGGTGGAGACGACTCTTGTCAAGGCCTTTTTTCCTTGGGAACCTGAGGTGTGGTGTTGGGTGGCACACTCGTCGAGGGCACCTAATGTTCCCCTTCAACTTGTTGTTCCATTTCGACTAAGGTGTCAGGCACCCATACAGTCTGATTTGCAAATTTTTCGATCTCGGGCTTGGACTCATGCACATACGAGATATTCTTATTCCTCACCCCCATTTCTGAAATGATCCCGCATGGATCATAATTCCATGTGAAACTCTTAAATAATTTCATCTCCTTCAACATTCTGTCAGCTTCTTCCCCGGCGCCTCGACTATTGTAGATAAAAGAACCAATCTGCCCCTTGATTCTCAATTGTTGCTTCTTCTTCAGGGAAACAAAATGAATGTCATCCGAATTCATTATCTGTCTAATATATTCTAACACAAAGATTCTTACCAGCACATATTGAGGTAGTTTGTAAGGTGCCAATTCGCACCCGAAAACTCTGATCTCGGAGTGGTTTTGGTACAGGTACCAATCTCCTGTCTTTGCATTGTCCGAGAGATGCAGAATTCTCTAGAATTCATATTTTATTCATGGCTCAGGCCTGCCACTCAACATGCTTACCACCGAGTGGTAAAATTGATCAATGAATGCTAGTGAATAAATCTGACCAGACTGTCTAATTTATCGGCTTGTAAAAAACAAACATGTAGGCCAATATGGACGAATATCTAAACATGCCCTCTGTGCCAAAGTTCACGAACTGCTCGTGAATATTGTTGGCCAGGAAGGTACTGAAATCGAACTGGGTGGTGGGTTTTTCGTCAGTAGAGAAAATGGATAGAAAACCCAGAATGGGCTCATCTACCCACTGGTCGGAATAGTATCCTAACAGAGCACAAAGAGAGGAAATGATTTGGTTTCCTTTGGTGGAGAACATGGATGACGGGTAAGGTGGATTGGTGGAAGGGAATTGAGTGAAGGTGGGAAGGAACAGCTTGAAAATTTGAGCTCTCTGTGGAAAGTTCATCTTTTGATATAGCTCTGTATGGATCTCTAGGTCAAAAGGAGAGACAGAATCAGCGTGGGGAATTTGCATCATTTGGTCAATGTCTTCGGGAGTGATGAAGAAGAGGAAATCTGTAGATGATGAGACGATGGCCCTCTGGTCGGGAATATAATGGGCTTAGCATTTGAGGGTGAATTCGGGAAAGTGTTGTATCTGGGGAAAAAGGTATAGGGGAAAATTGGACTCCCAGAGTCCAATCTCATCGCTCTGGTCCAGAAACACTTCCCGGAGCCATGATTGGAGGTCTGAAAAATTGAAGTCGCAAATGGTCTCTGTGATCAACCTGTCTTTATCCACCAGCGGGATTTTTTCCAGGTCAACAGGAGGAGGAAGAAAAGGATTTTCTTCTCCTTTCGCTAGCCTTGGATTTGGTGCCATCTCTACAACAGTACCTGCAATAAACAATATGTTAGTGGGGTCGACTGACTGTGGATGAAGGCGATGAGGAAGTAATGGAGGAATAAGAGGTAAGTTTTCTGGCGCGATGGAAGAATAACGAATGAAAAGGAGAATAACGGTAGTTTTATTCAAAACTGGGGTTGGTCGTACGTGGGAGACACGTCAGCAGGATAACCGGTATGTTAACCTATAATAAATGGACAACGGGCCACTTGGGATGAGGTGGCAGGTGACGTTGGCCAAAGCATACAGATGGGTGATGTGGCGGCCAAGGATTGGTGGTAAAAGTTGCAATAAGGGGCTGTTAATGAGTGAAAGGGGTGAGGGACTAACAACAGGGACTGATAGTAGTTATGGGATAGGACGTATCTTGGGAATCAACGGAACAAGTGGCATCAGTGGAGGATGACTTCCCTGAGTGATGGAGGCTGTCAGATGGCATATGGTGAAAAGACTTTGGGTCCAATAGATTTGCGCCACCTATGACTAGGGGCCTGCCGGAGAGAATATCCATTCCAGACCCCCCCCTTTGATTAAAAGCAGAACACCAGGGGGGGTCCGAAATCCTTTCTAGACCGTTGATCTGTGCGCCTGTTTCCAGGCTACAGATCTCAGTGTGCTCTTTAATACTCATTCCGGACCCCCCCCCTCCATTAAAGGTAGAACGGACGGGGGGGTTCGAAATCCATTGTGAACCGTTGATTTAAGCACCCCTCCTTGGGCCGTCCAAATTTGCGCCAATGTTATTACTAATTTCGGACCCCCCCCCCTCCCCGGTTA
>ML783926.1:161087-172986 GCA_009831015.1 Picea engelmannii | reverse complement strand
CAACTTCTTCATTTCTACAAGTAGATTTTTATTATGATTTCTCAAACAAGAAATTTCTTCATCTTTGGACAATAATCTTTTATTGATATTTTCAGACTCTATTTTATGAGTTCTTTTTATATTACTATTTTTTTGTTGTGACTCTTTATTTTGTTGTTGAAATTTACGAATTTTTGTATCTTGCTTCTCCAATTCCATTTGATTTTGCACAATTTCTTCATCTTTGCTAATAAGAATTTTGTTAAATTTTTTTAACTTTCCCATTAATTCTATGTGATTTTCTTGTTCGTTCTAATCTAAATTCAGTGATAGATCAAGGTGCTTTGAATTAATTTCTCGCGATGTTATTTTATAGGTAAGGTGTTGGAATGCTATGTACTTTTTATCAACATTCATGGTAAAAATACAAATAGATTCCAACTAAGAGTTCCCCAGGACTACATAAACTTCATTGGTTTGTAAGACACAAAAATTGCATTTTGGGGGTACTCATTGACCTTTAATTCTAAATTATTAATCTCATCATCATACTCTTGTGTAAGAGCACTTTTAACTTCCCCTTCTGCAAGTTGTAATATATTTTCCAATGTCTAGCGAGGTCAATGGCAATGCTTACGATCTCGTTTTGGATCCTCCCTAACATACGTATGAAAATATTGATTGGTTCCAAAACCTACCAAGAAGTGAATCGAACCTTCTTTTCCATTTCAACTTGGTGAACTTACCACCACAAATAATATCCTTCCTTGACTTGTATCGTTTTATAATCCCTTAATAATTTTATAATTATAAATCTACTTACTATCCATTCACTTTTTTTCTCTACTAGATGAGAAGATATTTTGGCACTTGAGTCGGTACCCTTATATATGGTTTAACTTAAAAAATAGTTTAATTATTGTGTAGATTTCTTTCACATACAAATAATTTGGCAAACTACTAATATTTTCACTTTTCATTTACTCCATGTAAAAATTCCTCCACGTAAAAAGATAAAACTTATCCTCCACGTAAAGAGATATGTGTATTTCTTTTTTTTCTTATTCCACCTTGCAAAAATTCCTCCATATAAAGTGATATTTGTATTTTTTTATTCCTCGTTGTAAAAACTTCTCCACATAAAGATTCATTTTTTGACAATCATGATTTATCGTAAATCCTCTCTTTACATTATCAACTTATATATGTGGTTGACTTAATACTTATTCACATGTACCTTTTTTAAAATTATCGAAACCTTTTTTTAATATATATCAAAAATTTTGGCCACAAGCCTGGAAATTATTTGCACAGAGAGAGAGAGAGAGAGAGAGAGAGAGAGAGAGAGAGAGAGAGAGACTTGACTTGACCATAGGCCAGCAGAAAGACTGCTCTGATACCACTTGAGGTAAACCTGTTGGGTACTTCACCTTAGTATCCATAATAATAAGGATGAATCCATATATTCCATGAAGAATCAATAATTAATATTTATTATCCATTGACATGATATGAGATACAATGATGTGCATAAGTTCATGACTTATCATAATTACATAGATTGATCAATGACATGACTTATCATTATTACATTATAATGCCTATATTACATAATAATTGACCTATAACTAATATTACATGATAATAAATGTAATAGAATTTAGGTATATTACAAGATCCTTGTTTTTGGAAGACAATCCCCCTACTAGATCTACTTCTAGATGATTGGTTGTGGATGCATAACCTATTCCAAAAGCTGGGTCATGTATCCCAAATGGATGGAACATGTACTCACTTTGGTCCCCCATCCATGGAAGTCCCGAAGATATGATTGGATAAACTCCATGAAGGGGTCACCTCAAAAAATCAAATTAACCAATAAGTGATCAAGAATGTCAAAGTATTTCCACCTAATCCAGATCACCTTCTCTACTTGTTCCCAATTGGACAAGTCATACAAAGTATGTTTTCCCTTCTCTAATATTAAATCCTATATGCCTACATGCTCCTACTTCTTAATTGGGAGGATTCGCTATGATGCAGTATTCCCAAAGTTTAGTTATGGAATTCCCATTACCTAGGACCCATGAAAGGTGGTTTTTGATGAGGTTGGTTGAGGCCTTTCACAATCACCAAATTGGAGATTCGGACAAAGTGGGGAGGAGATTGTCAAGACATATCAATCTTCCTCCCTCTAGGTATTTTTTATAAAGCAATTTCTTCCACCAATCAAGGTTACCTATGATGAACCTCCAAAGGATCTTGGCCCCCAGTGCTAAATTCATCAAGGTTCGATCTTTGATGGCTAGGCATACCCTTTCTAATGGGGCATGAACCATTGCCCAATTTAGAAGATGAAACTTCTTGATGTTCATCTTACCACCTTACTAGAGAAAATTATAGAATTCTATTTCAATATGATACATTATCCCTATTGGGGCCAAAAGGGCCAATCCCTAAAATATGGAGAAGGAAGAAATAATTGTCTTAATCAAAATTACCTTTACCGTCAAGTTTAACAATTAAGACCCTTAGTGTTTCATTTTGTTCTTTCTCTTTTGAACGATGGGTTGCCAATCATTTTCCTTATGGCTCTTGAGGGAAATGGGAATTCCTGAGTATTGGAATGAAGATTGACTACTCACAAAGGCAAACTCAAGAGTATGGGTTATTCTCTGTAGAATGGATAAAGAGGTATTCCAGCCACATATATGGATTTGTTCTTTGTTGACAAGGCCTCTAAAAGCTTCCATGTAAGATTTCAATATGGTTTTGAATTGGGTGGAAATAATAATTGAGCCACCCCCTACCACGAGGGTATCATCCAGAGATTGAGAATAATTTAATACCTTAACCCCTCACACTATTTGGATTCCTCTCACATTTTTAGATATCTACTCTTCTTGTAATTTCCTTCCAAGGGATTCCACCATTAATAAATACAACAAGGGAGACATGGAACAACTTTGTTGGAAACCCCCATTGACTTTGGAAGAAGGGGAAGAATAACCATTCACTGAAGGTCAATCCATGGATAGACATTCCTAGATCCAATTTATAAAAGTAGGAGCAAATCCAAAATTGTGTAAGACTACTAAAATAAAACTATGTGCACCAAATTCCAAATGCATTGGCCATTTCAATCATTTATTAGCATTCCACATTCATAATTTCTTCTTTTGGCATGGATTGCCTCCTACACTAATAGGATATTGTTAGATGTATGTCTTTGTTGCACAAATACCCCCTAATTTTTAATTATTAAATATGGAAGAAGATGGCTAAGGTGGTTTGCTATGATCCCTAGTTAGAAATAATGTCATCTACTAATTCTCTTAATGGGTCTTGAATGTAAATGTCCATTCTTTTCTCCTTTAGAGCCAGTATCATATTCAAATGCCTGACTAGAATCTTCTGACTCGTGGGGCTTGATTCCCCAAAGTCCTTCAAAGATCTCCAATAGGCATGTTTTCTCTATATTGAGCAAGGACATAAATATGGAAAACGTGAATTTTTTTACCCATTTGATTCCACATAAATTCTATGAATATCTAGTGTTGGGGGGAGTGATGTTGTCAAATCTCTATTTGAGATTGATCTCGAATAGTGCACAATCCTCTAGATATTTCCTAGAGCTTACAACAAGGCTACTATTATTCTTCCAAGCTTCTTACTGACTTCCAACATACCATTATCTTCTTCTTTAGTTTCCTAGAGAAGAAATAGGGAAGGGGTTTTTTATCTAATAAGATCCTACAACGAACCCAACTTCACATCACCTCCTATTCCCTTGCAATCCCATGAGACCATCTTTGTTGCTTAACTGTGGGGATTTTTTACCCACCACCTAACACATTCTTGATGGTGGGTTGAGTTCCTAAATTCTTGTCTCTTGCTGAGACTTTTTCTCATCTTTCTTTGTTTGTTCTTCATCCTAATTCTTTTGAGTTTTCACTTCTTCCTCTTCCTCTTCATTACTTGATTGAAACATATTCCTTGTTACCATACCTCTAGGGGCAGGTTGAGAATTTTGTGGAGAGTATTATCAAAGGAGACCTTGAAGGAGAAGAGGTAGGAAGGGTCAAAGCCTTTGGGAGGGCTAGAGTCAGGGGTATCAACATCAAGGGGAGCCATAGGTAGAGTGGAGGAGAAAGAGATTGGAGGAAAGGGAAGAGAACAACGAAGATGGAGGGGTTGAGGATTTTAGGATGGAGAGGAATATATAATGATTGGATGAAGGGGGAGGTCTTTCAAAGAGTATAGAAAACACAAGAGGGGGTTTGGAGGTTGTTGGCAAAAGGGGTGGTTGGATTAGATCCAAAAGGGTGCTTGACTACTTGCCACTAATATTGAGCTTTTGAAAGTGGTTGCAAAGGTGGATGAGACTTGTAGTCCTTGGGAAAATTCCCATACTCATAGCACTTAAAGGGAAATTGTCCATAATACAATTTTTGCAGGTGGCTCTAATTATCCAAAGAGAGAGTGATAGCCTTCAATAATCCTTTTTCCAAGTCCATTCATTATATATTCAAGCACAAGCGAACATTCCTTTTGGATACGATTTATCTATGGATTTATCAATAGAGTTTCCAATTATCTCTAATTATTCACCCTTCTAACAATGAAACGTTGGTTCTTGAAGAACCTCCATGTCATTCATAAATGAGTTGAGGGGAGCTCTCTTGGATTCAGAAGCATATAGAATAGAAAATAAGTCAAGAAACATTCACACAAAGTTTTGATACTTGCCTTCTCCCTCGTTTTATATTTTCATCCTCAATATTTAAAAACTCTTTAAACATGTTGATACCATTATGGAACTACATTTCTAGTTAGTGAAATGAAACAGGTTTTGATACTTGCCTTCTCCCTCGTTTTATATTTTCATCCTCAATATTTAAAAACACTTTAAACATGTTGATACCATTATGGAACTACATTTCTAGTTAATGAAATGAAACAGTGTGGAGAAGTTGGAAACCTTAGCTAAAGTAAACTTACTCTAAGTCTATCCCAAGACATCCACCAACATAAGAGAAATCTTAAAATCCAAGTCTATCCCAAGACATCCACCAACATTAGAGAAATCTTAAAATTAAATGAAATAATACTTGAAATACAACTTTTATAAGAACAGAGTAATGTATGGCTCTGCTCTCGTTGAAAGGTGTATACCTCGTGAGTGTAAAATCGCTCAGCTGGTGATGTCAATGCTCATGTAGCTGGAATCTTGATTCGGCCCTCTCCTTTTCACCCTCTGCTCATCGAACATCATCAAGCTCAACGCAACAATAACCCATTGGTGTCGAATTGCTTTCGATCTGATACCTGTGGGTTTAATTGCTCAGGCCTTATTTACATGCATATCGACAACACTAACTAGAACACGATACCGGCCATTACTGACTTGCAGACTGTGACTGCATCCAGATTAGTAAGCGCAACGTCTCTAGCAGACACTGCCAATGGAACCCCGAACGAGCGGGCTCAACACAGGGTTTCGATCATATAGTCACTTCCATAGTGCAATCATTTGGAACAATACTCCAGCAATAATACTGTGTTTCAGCTTGCAGGGTGTAGATTGATTGGCAATTGTAGTGTAAATAGAAGGAAATGTGTAAAAGAGGTTTTAAGTTCCATTTTCATCTGGATTTACTTGTGCTCCATTTTTGTAGGCTGAGTGAAACAGTAGTAGTTGATATCGACCTCGATCAACCCCATTTCATATGCTAATACAAGAACCACGAATTGCCGATTCCTCAGTACCAAAAAATTAATACTGTGTTCCATGGCGGCTACTTCAAACAATAGAGGATTGCCAGAAGTAGTGCAGTGACGGTCATTCTTGTCGCTGACCTAATTTGCAAGAATTACAACGCCAACCACGCAGCTTAACTTGTGGTCATCCGCGCCCAAAACAACGATAGCAAGCAGAAAATCTGTCAAGTCTATGCATCCTTGGAATAATAACAGCGTCGTCCTCAAGATATGTACTCAGATTCTATGCCACCTTCATCAAATGCACGGCTAGTTGTATTAATTTCACGATTAGATCGATTCCTCAACACAGTAAGGCGACTCCGAGTTCTCTTCTAGTCAGGTTAAGTTTCAAACAGAATCCGTTGCAATGATCGAATATAGCCGCGATCTATGCCTTCGACTGTGCCTCTGATCGGCTTGATTCTCGGCAATCGAGCCATGTCTCCCTGCTCGGCGGCCTGCGATTTCCCTGTTGTTCAGGGATACCTCACATACAAGGAGAGAGACGATTTGATGTTGTTCAGGGATACCTCACATGCAAGGAGAGAGACGATTTGAAGTACTTGGTATCATTCATGAATGGTCTATTTCTAATGAGCAAATTAAGATGAATAATAACAAGAAACCTAAATGGTTAGTTAAGAATCATTAACAAACAAAATTATATATATGTTTGATACAAATTTTGAAAGAGAACTACCAAAGTTCAAAGTAGTTTAAAGTTTGCTACAATGACTCAAGTAATGAAGATGAATGAATTGCAAAGTTTGGAAGAAGCTACAGAGAATGATGAATGGGAAGAAATAATATTTAGGATTTAGTTAAGTTATTATAAGGAAAAAATGTGATTGGAACCAAATGGATTTGTAAATCTAAATATAACTTTGATGGTTTAATGGTTAATTATAGAATTTTGATGGTTTCATGGTCAATTATAGGTTTGTAAATCTAACTATAATTTTGATGGTTTCATGGTTAATTATAAGGCCCATCTTGCCTCTAAGGGTTATGCTTCACAAATAGAAATTAACTATGGAATATCATTTGCTTTGCTTCAGTGGCAATGATGGAAACAAATAAAATGGTACTTGTATTAATAGGAATTAACTATGGGATATCATTTGCTTTGCTTCAGTGGCAATGATGGAAACAAATAAAATGATACTTGCATTAATTGCATAATACAAGGGAATTTTTTTGAATGGGTATCTTGTTAAGCAAATCTTTTGAGCAACCCATATGATTTTAGGTGTAAGAAAAAGGAGATTATGTTTAAAGGTCGAAGGAGGCCATGGTCTTAAACAAACACCTAAAGCATGGTACTCTAAGACAATGTAAAATCAATTTTTTTGAATGGGTATCTTGTTAAGCAAATATGTGGAGCAACCCATATGATTTTAGGTGTAATAAAAAGGAGAATGTGTTTATAGGTTGAAGGAGGTCATGGTTTTAAACAAACACCTAAAGCATGGTACTCTAAAACTAATAAATATTTTTCAAGATAATGGACATTTGAGAATTTCATCATAACTCAATTTACACATTGTAAAATTCAGACATCATATTCTTATAGTGGCATTTTATGTTGATTATTTGGTTTATATTAGGAATAATGCACAATTATTTCAGAAATTTAAGTCATGAATGATTACATAATTTCATATGATGAATCTGGGCAAAGCATACTAGTTGGACAATGAAATATGGTAGAGAGGTGATAACATACTCTTTTCAGAAGAAAAGTATAGCCTAAATATTTTGTAGAGGTTCAACATGATGACTTACAAACTAGCTACAACTCATCTTGAGATTGGGTTGAAGTTGCTCAAAAACGTGGATTCCAAGCCAACAGATCACACCTTATATCATCAAATGGTTGGAAGTCAAATTTACCTAGCTATATCTTGGGTAAATATTACCTTTCGAGTTAGTATGGTCTCTAGATTCATGTCAAAACCCCTAAAGTTAGTTCATCAAAAAGAACTTAAAATAATTCTTAGATATGTTAGAGGCACAACTAGATATGGATTGGTGTACAAATTAGAAAAGGGATTTAGATTGGTTGGTTATGCAAATTCAAATTAAATAAGGTTCTATTAATCACTAACAGTCTATGAAAGTGTATGTATTCAATATGGGAACACCAGTATTTGCATGGTGTACCAAGAATCACCCTACAGTTTCATTATCCACAATAGAGGCGGAGTATAAGGAAATAACAACAAAAACAACATATGAGGCAACATGGTTAAGAAGTGTGACAAGAACTACTTGAGAAGTAATAGAAGACCGCACAGTGGATTTTTGATAATCAAAGTACCATACATATAAAAAAATAAAAAAAAATCATGGTAGATCAAAACATATCCAAATTCGATATCACTTTATTAGAGTTCTAGTACAATAGGGATTATTTGAGTTGATATATTACAAGAAAAAAAAATGAAAGATAAAAAACATTCACTAAATCATTGTCGAAGGACAAATTCTACAAATTCGAAGATAAACTTGGAATCTTCCTAAATGGTCATTATAGGGGAGAAATGGTTGAATAATGCCCATTTGGAATTTATGTGTTCATGTCACTTCAAGAGTCAACATGTTAGTTGCAAGTAATTAGCATGAGCTAATGTGTTATATTTGTTAGTTGAGTCAATAATGAGTTGCCTCGCGTGTGTTTAAGGTCGAGAGTCTATACATTGGTGTATTGTTGTTGAAATTTATTTTTTTTAAATAAAAAGTATTGTATTACCTTGTGTTAGAAAAAATTACACATGTTTGAGTCTACACTAGAGCATGCCACCTATTCTACCACGGCAATGGAAACCAAAATGCATGAAGACTATTGTTCAAAAACCTTAAAGAGACATCTATCAAAAACATGGGGACTTGCCACCTGTTCTGCCACAAGCGTGGAAACCAGAACATGTGGTGGAATGAGTGCCCTGACCAGCTAGTGAACTAGAACCAGAGTATGTGATGCACAATATACTTAACACTAAGACCAGAGAAAAAACCTATAAGAGGACTAGACATGAGGCGAACCCGGGCGTCCATCCTGGCGAATTTGGAAAGCAAAAGGTTGGCAGCAAGTCGAACATCGAATTTTCATAGGCTCGCTTGACAGGGATTTCTACAGGACATCCAAGGCCTTGTTGAGGGTGCGTTAGTTGTGGAGATGCTCTGCCAAATCATTGTGCATATCGAAGATCAAGACCAGGTGGTCTTCCGTGAGCCTGCAAGATCTAGGAGTTAGGTGAGCATGCTCTTCAACGTCATCTTCATTCCAGCATTTGTCCCAGTTTATTCTAGGGTCCTCTTCCATAGTAGCAACGACATAATCCTTGGCAGCGGCAAGATCCGTAGTAAGGTCCTTTTCCATAGTAGCAGCAAAATTATTATCAGAGTGCTTGTTAGGAACCAAATATCAATATAGCATAGAAAAACCTCAGAATAAGTACTCAACGCCTTGAAAAAGAGAGAAATTCAAATAATAATCCTCTTTGAGGGGGCAACCTCCTTATGCCCACATAAATGCTCAAATACAAGATGATTCCAAATGAAAATGTCTCCTTGGTATATATAGTAGACTAGGAGGTATAATTACAACTAATGGACTAAATCCGACATAAATAAAATAACATTACTAATGTAATATGCCCCAATTAAGGGGTAATGAGCCATTATTTAGGGCTTAACATGCCCCTCCCCTTGAGACAAGTGTTATCTGCAACGCTTGAGTAACTTTGGATGCTTATGTATAAAAGACTCATCTTCCCAAGTGGAATCTTCGGCCGGTAGTTTCCTCCATTTAATGAGATACTCTGAAATGGATCTATTCCTCATCTGGCGAATAATTGTGTCTATGATGGATTTAGGATCCAATATGATTTTTCCTTCCTCGTCAAGTTCTGGCAATATAGTTTGAACTGGGATATTTCCACCTATAACCTTCTTTAAGCATGAAACATGGAAAACTGGGTGTACTCGTGAAGATGCAAGCAACTCCAATTTGTATTCCATAGTACCAATCTTTTGCAACACCTTATAAGGGCCATAGTACTTTGGTGATAATTTGTTATCCTTCTTGGCTTGCTTGACAGACATCTGTTTGTATGGTTGTAGTCTTAAAAACACCCAATCCCCTACTTCAAAACTTCTTTCACTACGATGTTGATCTACTTGTTGTTTCATGTAATTTTGTGCCATGGTCAGGTTGTCCTTTAATATTTGGAGAACTTGTTGTTGATGCTTGATGTGATCTATCCACTTCTTAAACCTTAGATTTTTCTTTTAGAGAAGAAGTGATGGAAGGAGGGTGGTATCCATAGAGTGTCATAAATGGTGTCATTTTTGTTGCAGTATGAAAGGAAGTGTTATACCACCATTCTACCAAGGGTAACCATTTGAACCATTGTGTTTGTTTATCAGAGACAAAGAAACGAAGGTAGCCTTCCAGAAATTTGTTCACTATCTCAGTTTGTCCATTAGAGTGAGGATGATAGGATGATCTATGAGCCAATTGAGTACCCAAACAAGAAAATAATTTTGTCCAAAAATGTCCAGTGAAGATGGGATCTTTGTCACTTACAATAATCTTTGGGCTACCATGTAGCTTTTGAACTGTCTCCATGAATGTGGTGGCAATTGTATTGGCTTTGAAGGGATGAGAGAGTGCACAAAAGTGTGCATACTTGGTCAGTCTATCAACAATCACCATGATGACACTCTTGCCTTCATACTTCGGTAACCCTGTGATGAAATCCATGGAAACCTCCTCCCATCGCTAACTTGGGATGGATAATGGTTGTAAAATACCTGGGGTCTTAATTGTTTCCACCTTATTTTTTTGGAAAACCAAGCATTCTGCCACAAACCTTTGAACATCAGTTTTAAGGCCATCCCAAAAAAATTCCTTCTTGACCCTATGGTAGGTTTTTCAAAATCCTGAGTTCCCTCCTATTGGAGAGGTGTGCAATTCCAATAGTACCTTTTGTTTGATTTGGGAGTTCTTACATAAATATAAGCGATCTTTGTACCATAGTGAATCATTTTTCCATGTAAATGTATCTGATGCAATGGAATCCTGTTGCAACCTTTGAATAAGAGTCCACACTTTTTCATCATTCTTACATTCATCCATTGTTTCTATTATCCAATCAGGTTGGATGATCGAGATAGCACAGAGAAAGGCCTCAACATCTTCATCCTTCCTTAAGAGTGTATCTGCCACAACATTTCTCTTCCCTTTTTTATAGATGATTTCAAAATCATAACCCAATATATTGGTTACCAATTTTTGTTGTTCTTCTGAAGATAGACTTTGTTCCAAGAAGTATTTAAGACTATCATGATTTGTTTTGACCTTGAAGTGACTACCTATTAGGTAAGGACATCATTTCTTCAATGCATGTAGTGTTTCCATCATTTCCTTCTCATAAATGGGTTTGTGTAAGTCCTTTCCCTTGAGTGGTCGACTTTCAAAATCTAGGGGCCTTCCTTCTTGCATCAGAACAACACCAATTCCATTTCCCGAGGCATCACATTCCACAATAAAGGTTTTTGTGAAGTCTGGAGTGGTCAAGACATGAACTTTGCACATCTCCTCTTTAAGATGTTCAAAAGCTTTAGTTTCCTCTGGAGTCCATCAAAATGAATCCTTCTTAGTTAGTGTCGTTAAATATGTTTCTATTCTTCCATAGTGTCGAACAAACTTGCGGTAGTAACCTGTCAAACCCAAAAATCCTCTAAGATTCTTCAATGTTTTGGGAATCGGCCAGTCCATCATGGAATTAATATTGTTAGGGTCTACCTTGACACCTTCATGAGATACAATATGACCCAAATACTTTACCTCCTTCACTCCAAAGAAACATTTGTATGGCTTGGCATATAGTTGTTGCTCCTTTAGTAGTTGTAGCACCTTGTCAACATGTCGCACATGATCCTCCCAAGACTTGCTATAGATTAGTATATCATCAAAAAATACAAACACAAATTTTGGAAGGAAGGGCTTGAAAATGGAATTCATCAACCCTTGGAATGTGGAAGTTGCATTTGTAAGGCCAAAAGGCATGACCAAAAATTCATAATGGCCTTCATGAGTTCAGAATGTTGTTTTTGGGATATCTTCTTCCTTCATTCTAATCTGATGATA
>ML783926.1:121113-161037 GCA_009831015.1 Picea engelmannii | reverse complement strand
TGTTAGGAGGAACACTCCCAGGAATTAGGTGAATATCATGATCATGATTTTGAGTGGGTGGAAGACCTTTGGGAATATCTTCAAATACTTTGGAATGCTTATCAATGATCCCTTGGAGATCTAGAGGAATAGATGTCTTAGATTTTTGAACATCTAGTGAGCATAGTTGTGCAATAACACCTTGATTCCCCCTTTTCAATAATTTTGTCATGCCATTAGAGATTATCACCTTACCGGGTTTCCCTGTGATACCAATGCATTACACGATATCGTGGGAGTCAACTCTTTAGACAAAATTGCTTCTACGTTTTCATCTTGAGATGGTTATTTTTCTTATTCATGTTCTTCTTCCTCCTCACAATCTATGTAGAATAATTTATTCTAACCACACTTATGTCCCTTATTGTACTTGTTGTCACAATTAAAGCATAAACCTTTTGCTTTTCTTTCCTCCAATTGTTGAGGTATCAACCTTGTAGGTTGAGGTGTTTTAGAAGAAGGAGCATTATTCTCTCTATAGATGATAAGATTGGTCCTTCTAGTATCCATAGCCATATTTTTACTTTCAACATTTCTTGCCACCCTAAATGCATTCTCCAATGATTTGGGTTCCCAAAGGTGAACCTCATGTTGAGTGTTATCCTTTAAATTTCCTATGAATACATCAATCAAGTGCTCATCTAGAATATTTGTTACCTTTATATTCAATATTTGGAAGTTCTCAATGTGCTTTGTAACTGAACCATTTTGCTTGAGATTTATCAATTGGCTAAAGAAGGTATTGCTCCTTGTATCCTCATAGTGTGCTATCATTTATTCCGTGAAAATTGTCCAAGTGATTTGTGAGAACAAAGCCATCGATACCATACAAATTGATTGGGTTCTAAATATAAAGAAGCAATTCGTACCTTTTGTGTATGTTGCACATTATGTAGATCAAAGAATTTCTCCATCTAAAGTATCCATGTGATGGGGTCCTTGCCATCAAAATTCCTCATATTGATCTTAGGAACATGGTTGGTCTTCAACCCAAAGTTGGAGTTTCTCCATTCTTGATTCACCTTCCTTGTGTCCTCATCATGAATTTCATGGGATACATTTTCACTTTCAGGTGTCCTCTCTATTAGGAAATTTTTCAATCCTTCCATGATCTCCCCTTTTAAACCATCCATCTTAGTATTTATTGCCTCCAACTTGGCTTCCATCTCTTGTAGTTCATATTTTGTTACTGTCTTCTTTTGTAAATCATTTATGTCCCTACGCATTTATTCACCTTCATCAAGAGTCCAAGTAGGATTTTCTAGAGGATTATTTGGTGTAGAAGTTCCCTTTTTTGGTGGCATGTTGGCCAACTATCACTTTAAACCTTGATTTTGAGGTGGTTCTGCTAGACAATCTTCATTTTATTGTATCTCCAAAATTTTGGCCCTTCTGAGTATGAAATTTTCTTTTTTGTAGGTCTCTGATATTTCTCCTCTACAATTCCACAGGTCTAATCAAAATTGGATGTGCCAAGTGGAATTTATGGTAACTTCCCCACAACTTGCTGATTTTTTTCCTTTCCAGAAGATATCACTTGTATAGCGTTCCCCGCACAAAATAATTGTTATAAAATTTTGAAACTCGTACCAGAAATACTACGATATGTCCACTACCCAATGCAACTGGTCTCACTCAATTTGGATACTCTAGGAAGAAGTTATGATTTTTTTACCCGGGACACCTGCTTGATACCGGTCAATAGGACTAGTCAGATACCCTATCTTCCACATGGTGTATCTACAAATGTAAGATGACCCAGAATCTGAAACTATTACTACAAATACCTTACTAATTTATGTGAATATACTCCTTAGTTATGGGTTTGAAACGTTACATAAAAAAAATTATAGCAAAAATTTGTCAATGACTCAATTCAGGATGATTCCAGAACCCTATCTTAGAAAGTTTGTATCTCAGAAAGTATAAGGCCTCAGGAGATTAAATTTTAACCCAACTTACCTTGATCTGTCTAGTAAATATCCTCCAATTCATTCCTTCTGAATCGTTGTTGAAAAAATGTTATAGCGAAAATTCCAATGTGTCTTAGATGTAGCAGCGAAACCCCAAGACCTTGAGCTCTGATACCATAATTTAGGAACCAAATATCAATATAGCATAGAAAAACCTTAGAATAAGTACTCAATGCCTTGAAAAAGAGAGAAATTCAGATAATAATCCTCTTCGAGGCTACAACCTCTTTATGCCCACATAAATGTTCAGATACAAGATGATTCCAAATGAAAATGTCTCCTTGGTATATATAGGAGATTAGGAGGTATAATTACAACTAATGGACTAAAGCCAACATAAATAAAGTAACATTACTAATGTAATATGCCCCAATTAAGGGGTAATGAGCCACTATTTAGGGCTTAACAGTTCTCCTCCTGAAGAGGGATTTCCTCTTCCACGATGCATCATGTCTCGATTGTCTCCTGGAAAATAAAAGGGGTGGTGGTGAAAGTGGTCAGTCATTGTTCCGAGGTGGTCATCAGAAAATATGGCATAATTTCCTCCTAGTTGAGAAAAATTTCCTCTTCCATCAGAAAACCTCCGTGGAGACCCTCTGTGTTTGATGTACAGGGCTCCAGTTGAGTCGTCTCATGCCAATTCTGATCATTGGAGGGTGACTGGTCTGAACTGTCACTTGGGATGAGAGTGAGAGAGTTTGGTCCCGGGAGTTTGTGCCTACCGAACCGAACGTAATAGGCTAGCCCTCATCAAGACTTACCTCTCTCGCGAGGCATGGCTAAGAAGAGTGTAGGGAAAATGGAATCAACAGTGGTGTGAGAAAGAGACAAAGGACGAAAATCCAAGGCACAAAGCAAATCAAGCAGAATTAGACAAGGAACTGCAGCAAAATGCCCAAGATAAAACCCCTCACGGGATGATAATTGCAGGAGGATGAAGGCGTTGATGGCTCTGGTAGCCATAAGTGATGGAGTAATGGCCATTCATTGTATCGTACTGGTGCCAAGGAGCCGAACCCGAGTCTCCATTAAGACCCGGTGCACTAAGCCTTGGAAGAAATGAAAGCTAGGCATCATTTTTGGACAGGGGAGGAGGGTGGGGATGAGGGGCCTTAACTACCCTCGTATCCACCCCAGTTGTTGACGAGTGTGCTCCATGTGTCACCCCATCCGGGGATTGTTGTTGAAAATTTTGAGTTGTGCATGTTAATGAAATTATATCATCGATGTTACTACATTGAATGTTGGTAATTGTTCTAATTAATATTTGAGAATCCAATTCTATAATGTATTATGTGGTTGTTTGATTATTATCTCCCTTGTTGTGAACTGCCCCACTTTGGAAATTGTGATATAATTTAATTTTGTAAGGTATTATTTGGTTATTTGATTATTAGTCATCTTGATTTATTGCATTGAGAGAAGCGAGATGCACTCTATAGTCTAGGTGGAAGAGATGTCTCATGCAACGTGTAATATACTAGATATAAAAAGTATGCAGAACAGAAACAAAATGCTAGAAATGGTAGAATAACAACAATATAACCAGAACAATCACCACAATAACACTGAAATGATATAAAAATAACAATAGAAATAGCACTTTGATTCTGAGAGCAATGCTCACGGGCCTCTTCGAGGGGGCAACCTCTAGTCTAGGAGAGCTCTATTACAATAATATCCAAGCTAGGGTTCTCATACCCTCGACTCCTATTTATACTAAATATGTCTATCAAAATAAGAATCTAGAGGAAGATCCTTCTAGAAGCGAAATCTTCTATTAGGTCTTCTTACATTCGACTTATTCTATTTTATTGCAAGGCCTTATTAATATTTACCTTTATTACATCTGAATATATTTTTCTACCTATGTGCGGGTTAGGACCCTAATATGTCCTCCCCCTTAAAAACATCCTTGTCCTCAAGGCTTGAGATGTGGAAATTGTTGTAGAATGGTGGTTGGTTCCCAAGTGGCATCTGTTGGAGTTGTATCTTTCCACTGGAATAACACTTCCTTGATGGTTCTCTGACACAGGCAACACTCATGTTGGTCCAAAAATGCTTGTGGTTGTAGCCAAATGGATCCTTCTTCATCTAACTCGGGAAGGTTGGTTTGAATTTGGCACTTAATTTCAATAACCTCCTTTAAGCATGAAATATGAAAAACAGGATGTAGCTTAGAAGGATTGGGCAAAGCTAACTGATCGGCCACCTGTCCCACATGCTTGAGAATGGTATAAGGACCATAAAACTTGGGTGCTAGCTTCTGACAATGCTCGGCCTTGAGGGAATTTTTCTTGTAAGGTTGCAGTCGAAGAAACACCTAATCCCCTTCTGCAAATTGATGTTCAGAGCGACCTTGATCTACTTGTTTCTTCATGTGATTTTGTGCCATGACCAAATTCTCTTTGAGGGTATGGAGAATAGCCTCTCGAGCTGTAAGAGTTTGGTCAACCTCCTGGACCTTTGAGACACCCGGTAAGTATGAGAGAATTGAAGGTGGATTTTGTCCATATACTTCTTCAAAAGGATTCATGCATGTAGTTGTATGGTATGAAGTGTTGTACCACCATTCAGCTAGGGGTAACCATTGAGCCCACTGATTTTTCTTTTCCGAGGAAAAACACCTCAAATATGTTTCCAAACACTTGTTGACAACTTTCATTTGACCATCAGTCTGGGGATGATAAGTTGTGTTGAGATGCAATCGGGTGCCTTGTAGTTTGAACAATTCTTGCCAAAAATTGCTAGTGAAAGTTGGCTCACGATAAAAAACAATAGAGTGTGGCATGCCATGAAGCTTGAAGACCTGATCCATGAAACGTTGAGCCATCGTGGATGTTGTAAATGGGTGTTGAAGAGCACGGAAATGAGCATACTTGGAAAGGCGATCAACACCATGATGACTGAATTATTTCCCAATTTGGGTAAGCATGTAATAAAATGCATAGAGATATCCCTCCAAATAGCAGGTGGAATCGGAAGCGGTTGTAGTTGTTGAAAGATTGGTTGTTGTCATTGATGTCAACCCTAGTCATGGGTTTTGGACCGCAAGATTGATGAAGGTATTTGGACATGAAGGAAAATGCACATGAAGATACAACACCCATGGATGGATAGTATACATCATGTTGTTTCTGGTGGTATGTGGCACGTCACGTGGATCCTCATGGTTGAGGAGAAATGAATTTTTGAAGATGACAAAGTGAATTGTACATGTAGGCCCTAAAGATAATTAAAGAAAATAATTACAAAATAAGAAAGTGTTAGGTCGTCCCTAATGTTAAAAGGAAGTGACATTAATGGTATAAATAAACATCATTATACATTCATTTGATACAATTCAAATTTTAGAGGGAATAAGAAGTAAAAGAAGGTCGGATTTCAAGGGAGGATGAAGTCTTTTGGTGATGTGTTCTAAGGTATGTTATTTTCAGATCATCTTACCATTTTTGCTATAACTTTTTTTATAGAACGATTTAGATGGTGAAATCGCTATGGTATTGAGAAGACATATCAAGGTACCTCTGGTAAAAATTTCAGCTCTTGATTCGCTATAATTATGGAGATACACTCTGTGGAAGATAGGGTTTGTGACCAATCTAGATGACCTGAAGCTTACTTATTTTGCTAAAAAAAAATCTTATTGTAATTATATTAAACATTATAAATTTATTTATTCTATATTATTATGCTTTCACTTTGTGAAATTTTTTCTATAAAATTCTTTAGAATACTTTCAAAACACTATTTTGATCAAAAAGTTGTAATTGAGTAGGGTTTATATATATATATGAAAGTTTGAGTATAAGGAGATCTATGTTATAAAATTCTTTAGAATGCCTTCAAAACACTATTTTGATAATAAAAAATTATAATTGAGTAGGGTATATATATAAGTTTGAGTATAAGGAGATCTACGTTAGTATATATAAATTTTAAATAAATTGAAGTGATCAAACCCTTCAAAACAAAATATGCATCCACCTTTTAAATTTTATTGTTAATTAGAAAAGTGGTCTAAAGGAAGAATATGAGATTGCAAAATTTCAATATTAGATTTAGTTGTATAAAGTGGAGATGAAAGTGGCTCACATGTGTGAGTTTATAGAATGTTGGACCAACACACCTTGCACCATGAGCAACATGCACTTTAGAGGACATTTTGCTAGCAAGTATACTCGTTCTCAGGATTATAGTGGTCGGTGGTACAAACACGGGGAGGGTTGAGATGTCAAAGAAAGTCGAGATATAATAAAATTCCATGATCACCAAATAAATTCACAAATACCATAAAAAGAGGAAGAGTCCAAGAATATAAGGTGGTGTTGAAAATATCGATATATAATCATATGCTCAATATGAGAGAACTTCAAGATTGACTTATGGATACAACAAATGAGCTCTCACATGTATACATTTGAGCCCCCTTGAATGCATAACCAACTTTCCCTAAAATAAGGATAAATAAGTCATATTTGATCACTCAAGTGGTCCCAATAACAAGGGTGCCTATCATCCCACAAATCAAGGAGTTGGTCAAGTCAAACTTGATCACCCTCAAGTCCCCTAAATCAAGGGTGATCCATTCCAAAAGGGTTATATATAGATAACCCTCAAAGTTGGGTTTACACCCATATTCTAACCTACCCTCTTAAACATGACTTTGAGGATCCAAGTAAAAATTACATCTCAATATGCCCCCTCAATATTTACTCGGGTAGGGATACAAAAGTGACCAATGCTAAAAAACAAAACTTGGCCATGTCTAGCTACAACAAAATTGTCTCTAAAGAGCCCATCTATAGAAATGAGGTACAAAAATGCTCTGCCAACTCCTAAAATTTCTCTTTTCCCATTATTTTTTTCATAGCTTGGAGTACATGAGTAGATGCAAACAAAATATGAACATACAAGAGTGCAAAAACAGTACATATCTAAACGAAGTTTCATTGTTATTTCTTGTCATCATTGGTTGTAGACTTTGAGTCTTATTTTTATTCTTAGCTAGTTTTTTTCATTCCTCCTTCATGTCTTGTATAGGTGATACTAGATCTTGGTGTCCCCTTTGACCTTATCTGATTTCTCATATGAGGATTCCAATTTCTTCTACTCAACCTCTTTCTCATCTGCCTACTTTTCTTCTTTCTCCTCTACCTAATCAACCCAGCTCACATGGGTTGTTGGCCCTTGGTTATGTATTAAGGAAGTGACGCAGACCGCACCCTCTTCCTCAGCAGATACCTCTGTATTGACCTCCCGGTCTTAAGGATCGTTCTAATTCTAACTTATGAGTCGGGGTAGCTCCTTCGACTCTCCATTGGAATCTCCTTCAGATAATTGGCCCACAGGTCTTTTCTGCTCCTCGTAGCCTCTAGGCCTGGTCACTGTTCTCTACATAACAGAAGAATAGAAAATCGGGTTTCGGGGTTTTCAAAATACCGATGTCATGACCCTTTGATTCCCGATTTCCCGATCTTCACTTTCCCGATATGAGGTTACTAGGATGTCCTTCCTCCGTAAAACAAAATCAACGTCGGTGATCGGTTGCTAAAATCAATGGATCTAGATATCCCTCGGGGTTTCACGATTTCAAATGCCAAAGTGCTTGTGCCTTCGATTTCCCCAATCTCTCAAATACAGATTCCCCGATATGACTTTTCTTTCAGGACTTTCTTCGAAAGTTGAGATTGTTACCACGCGTCCTCAAAGATGGACGGCTCTCGTATGCTTTGGGGTTTTCATCTTGGAAATTCCCGATTGCCCTGTTATGACGAGACGACGTCAGTTGGGCCCCACAACAGAGTTTTCCTTCCCATTGGGATTTCGGACTTCGCGATTCCGAAATGCAAGAGTTTCCTGTCTTCAGGATCCGCGAAACGCCAAACCCCGACTACTTCAGATATTCTAACACGCGTCCCAAATGAATGGATGGTTCTGATTGAACCTCGGACTTCACCAACTGCAAAGCCAAAACCACTCACTTATATGAGCCCCGATGGTCGAATCCCCGATTGAGCGGTCATCCAGCACGTGTCCTTCCTGACATCCACAACTGTGATCCTCTCGCTGATTTGGGATTCAAAAGGTCTTGGGCTCTTGTCCTCTTAATCTCCGAAATGTCGGTGGCTTCCGATATCACCCACGTGTCCCAACTGATGGACAGCTCAGATCATTACGGGGTTTCCAACATGGATTTTCCCGATCTCTTACTCACAAAACTTCTGATTTGCTGAGTTCCGAAACTTCGATGGAGTCTTCCCTTTCGGGAATTTTCCCAATATCCTAGATCTTCGCAATGCGTCCCCCCCAAGATGGTCGGCCCTGATTCAACCTCGAGATTTTGAAACCTTCGATGCCCCGATGACACAATTTCTTTGACAACTTAAAGCCCTGGTCGTCGAAATGCCGACGGGCGTTCGATTATCGCCACCTGTCTCTGCAAGATGGACGGCTCAGATTGATTCCAGGATTTTCACTATGAAAATTCATGATCACTCATCCTCGTGACTCTCGATTTCACGAATGTCAAAATTCCGATGGCCTCACCCCTCGTCGGAACTTTCCTCCTCTTGTTCACGAAGCTTAAACTTCGTGCAACTCCTGGTCAATCCAACGGCTAGCGGATATCTATGTGAAGATCTGACGGCCCACAACCTCCTGAGCTTGAACTCTGGATGCAACTGTAACCTCCTTGCTTCTCTGGCAGATCTGACGGTTGGCGGGATGTCGCTAATCCTTCCCACAGATTCTTGACCATTGATCTCTTCCCTTTGATAATTTCTCTGAATGATCTGAGTGTTCCTCCCCAACTTCTTTGCACTATCCTTAAATGGACTAGAAGGCCTTATCCCTCCTGAGCTTTCTCACAACTCTGAGGTTTAAAGAAGACTCTTTCACTCACTCCTTGCAGCAACCTTTGGATACTTTCAAATGTTGAATACTTCAACTTCTGCGCATGCTTGCAGCAGCAATCCTACGATATTTTGCTCAAGTTCACAACCCTGAGACTTTACTTAGCCCGCGCACTCCTTGCACGGCTCATGTGCCTAACTGCACTCTGAGGAAATGAGAACAACCGATATCCCTTCTGAGCTCTCAGAGATGAAACTCTGAACTTGTTGTCAACGCACTCCTTGCGGAAAATTCAACTGCACTCCTTGCAGGAACTCTGGCTCAGATAGAGAAACGATTGAAACTCATTCCACTACCCTTTCCTCTTAGATTTCAAACATTCAACAGGAAATCATTCAAACATAGCATAAAAGAAATTGCATGATAGAAAGAGTAAGACATTCATGAGCATAACAGTTTAAAGATGCACACACAGAGAACACGTGAACACCATGAGTCTAATCATAGTTTCTTTGTATTAATTCAGGACTTTTGTACATGGAGTCTGCTACACAGCTCTCTGCTTCTCTTCTATGCTCTCTTCATAATAATGTTACAATTACACAATGAGGGTGTCTATTTCTAGTTTCCCTCTACTCCTAAAACTATCTAATCATAGAATTCAACGCTACCTACCAACATAAATGCCTTCTACCTACTATGGACGAGAGAGGATCGCTCAAGGTCCTTTTACAATATAAAAACATCTTCTTAACTATCTCATTTAAGTTTGGCGCATCCAATCTTCAAAAAGGTTTAAACAATGTATCATGTGCTCAAAATGTGTTGTGCTTGCCCCACGCTCGCTTGACGTTGACGATGCTCCTGCATCATACTCCCTCACTTGAAAATTTTCATGGGCTCCTGTCCATGAGCTCCTGCATGGTTTGTCCATGCTTGAGAATCTCTGCTTCATTCTTCCAGCTGGCATCTTCAAGTGGATTGTTCTTCCATTTGACCAGATACTCAAAGTATTGCTTTCGTCTAGTCTTCTTGCCAATTCTTTTATCCAGTATCTGTTCCATCTGTGGCTTCTCTGCAACCGGCATTTGCTTTTGCCACTGAACCTCTGATTGTTCATCACTTGTTCCTGCTTCCTCAGCTTTGTATGGGTACAAATCTGAGACATTGAATATCAGATAAATTCCGATCCCATCAGGTAATTCAATCTCATAAGCATTTGCCCCAAATTTCTTCAAGACCCTACATGGCCCGATTTTCTTCATCTTCAATTTATTATATGTTCCTCTCGAAAACCTTTCTTTCCTCAAATGTGCCAGAATCAAGTCACCAACTTCAAACTGAAGTTGTCTTCTATGTTGATCTGCTCTTCGTTTATGCTCATGGCCTGAATTCTGTAAACGCTCCTTCACCTGGCTGTGGAGTTCCTTCATCGCTTCTGCAAAATATTCTGCACTAGCGCTTTTAGTTCCATTCAGTTCTGTATCCCTTAACTCAGAAATTCCTCTCGGCTGCATGCCATAGACAACCTGAAATGGAATTTTCCATGTGCTCCTGTTGATTGAGTCATTATACGCAAACTCTGCCTGTGGTAATATATTGTCCCACTGGTTGTGGTGTTCTGTCACCAGGCTTCTCAGTAAATCTTCTAGACTTCTGTTCACCACTTCTGTCTGTACATCCATTTGAGGATGATAAGTTGAACTAAATGACAAGTTAGTTCCCAACTTCTTCCATAAGGTCCTCCAAAAATTCCCTATGAACTTAGTATCTCTGTCTGAAACTATACTTCTTGGTAAGCTGTGAAGTCGAATGACTTCTCTGAAAAACAGGTTCACAATGTGAGTTGCGTCACTGGTTTTCTGACATGGAATGAAGTGTGCCATCTTGGAAAATCTATCCACCACCACAAATATTGAATCAGAACCTCTTTGTGTTCTTGGCATCCCCAATATAAAATCCATGCTGATTTCATCCCACGGCCTTTCTGGTATGGGAAATGGGATAAAACCCTGCATTCTGTTTTCTTCCCTTCGAATGCTGACAAATTCTGCATCTGTCCATGAATCTCTTGACATCTGCTCGCATTCCTGGCCAAAAATATGATTCGTTCAACTTTGCGAACGTCTTGTCATGACCGAAATGCCCGGCCAATCCTCCACTATGTTTATCCTTTAGCAGATTCTCCCTCATGGAGCACTTTGGAATACAAAGTTGATTTCCCTTAAACAACAATCCTTCTTGGATCATGTATTCTGCCCACTGGCTCTGGTCTCTGAGAACTTGATTCTCAGTTGTTTCATACGCTTCTTGAAAATCTAGATCATCTGTGTACATGTCCCTGAGATCATTAAAACCCAACGTCTTGATCTTGAACTCCTGCAACAGCAAACACTTCCTGCTCAAAGCATCAGCAACTTTGTTAGCAGTACCTGAAATATGTTTAATTACAAAAGAGAAATTTTGCATGTATTCCACCCATTTTACATGTCTCTGATTCAAATTTTCTTGTTGAGTCACAAACTGCAGTGCGTGATTGTCACTATATAAGACAAACTCTTTAGGAATTAAATAATGCCTCCATTTCTTTAATGCCTGTACAATAGCATAAAACTCCTTATCATAAGTGGAGTATTTCACTTTCGCTTCATTCAGCTTCTCGCTGAAGTATGCTATTGGCCTGTCTTCTTGACTCAAGACTGCCCCTATTGCAAATCCCCTTGCATCTCATTTCACTTGGAATGTCTTCTGGAAATTCGGCAACACCAGGATTGGTTGTTCCGTGATCTTCCTCTTCAAAAGGTTAAAACTCTTCTCAGCTTCTTCCGTCCAGTGAAAAGATTTATGTCTTTTCTTCATTGTATCCATCATTGCTGCACTAATTCCACTGAAATTCCTGATGAACTTTCGGTAGAAACTAGCCAATCCATGAAAACTTCTCACCTCAAATATGCTCTTCGATCATGGCCAATTCTTGATCACTTCCACCTTATCTGGATCCATCCTCAAATTGTCTTCAGAAATAACAAATCCCAATTAAATGAGTTTTGTCTTCATGAATGGATTTCTTCATGTTTATGAGAAACTTCTCTTGTTGTAATCTCTTCATCACTGTAGCCAAATGCTTCAAATGCTCCGCTACTGTTTTAATGAAAACCAGTATGTCATCTAAATACACAATGACAATTTTTTCGATGAACTCCTTCAGGACTTCGGTCATCAACCTCATGAAGGTACTCGGTGCATTTGTTAATCCAAATGGCATAACAAGCCATTCATTCAACCCTTCGTTTTTTTTTAATGTTGTCTTCCATTCATCACCTTCTCTCATGCGAATCTGGTGATAACCACTTTTCAAATCAATATTTGAAAAATATTTTGCTCCACTTAAGCAATCCATCAAATCATCCATCCTCGGCAATGGAAATCTGTACCTGATGGTTATCTTGTTAATGGCTCTTGAATCAGTACACATCCTCCAGCCTCCGTCTTTCTTCGGACTGAGTATTGTTGGAACAGCACATGGACTCAAGCTTTCTCTGACCAAACCTTTGTCCAACAAATCCTGGACTTGTCTTTTTATCTCTTCATTCTCTTGCGGCGTCAATCTGTACGTGGCTTTGTTTGGAAAACTAGCTCCTGGTATGAGATCAATATGATGAATCACACTTCTGATTGGTGGCAACGAACGAGGTAATTCGTCCACTACTATATCAGTGAACTCTTCCAGCAGTTCCTGAATTTCTTCTGGTAAATCATCCACTCTGGTGCTAGTCAGAACAATCTTCGATTTTCTGACCACAATGAACTATGGATCCTCCTTCTTCTTCACCTCTGTAAGAAGTTCCTTCCCACTCATGAGAAGTACTATGTTGCTCACTTCTGGCTTCACCTCCTTATCTTTGATTGGAAGTAACATGTGTGTCCTCCCATTCTTCTCTAGGGTGTATGTGTTCATTCTCCCATCATGAATCACATTTCTGTCATATTTCCACAGTCTACCCAGCAATAGATGACAAACATCCATAGGAATGACATCACACAATATCTTATCATTATATCCTCCTATCTTAAACTCAACTAAACATTGTTTAGTGACAGTTACCTAGTGTCCCTTTTGTAACCATGAAACTTTATGTGGACATGGATGATCAGTCGTCCCCAGCTCCAACTTTTCCACGATCTCTGTCGAAACGAGATTATTCGTGCTTCCACTATCCACAATGACCTTGCATACCCTGTCCTTGGTTTTGCAAGCAGTCTGGAAAAGTCTATTTCTCTGGACTGAACTCTCCACCTCCTTTTCTGGTGTCAAAAGAACCTTTCGCATCATCAGTGATCTTCCGCCTTCAAAATCTTCTGCCTCAACGTTTCACCCCTGTGCTCCAGAAATGTGAACTTCTCCACCCTCTTTCTTTTTATCAGGACATTCATAAGACTTGTGCCCATTCTTTCCACATGTGAAGCATTTTATCACTCCACCTCTGCCTCTTCCTCTACCTCTAGTACGAAGAAAAGTGTTATTATCAGCATACTCTCCTCTTTGTTGAGTATGTTGCCCTCTATGTAAGATTCCACCTCTCTCAGTTCGAGTCTCGGGTTTCTTCCAGTCTTCCTTGGGCTTCTGATATTTATCCCGGGCAACTGATTTGCCTCTGGGCTGACTTCTTCGTCGGCCTCTTTGAACCTACTTTCAGCTCAGCTTCTCTTCCACTTTTAGAGCCATCTAATAAGCATCTTCCACCATTTGGATGGTCAACATACTCATCTCATCCTGAATCTCATATCTCAGGCCATTCATATACCTGGCTACTTTTTCATCATTGCTTTCGCGATGACCTGCCCTGATATTTAGCCTGTAAAATTCCTCAGTATATTCCTTCACTGACATCAGCTTCTGCCTTAGGTTCTGCATTCTCCTGAACAGAGTAATTTGATAATCCCTGGGGATGAATTTTGCTTTCATCTTTGCAATCATCCTATCCCATCTCTTAATTTTCTGCTTGCCTTGGCAATGCCTATCCGCTTGTAGTTCATCCCACCACAATGTTGCATGTTCTTTTAATCTCGTGATGGAATGTTTGACCTTCTTGTCCTCTTCGATATCTTCATATTCAAAGTAGGTGTCTAGAGATCTAATCCAATCTAGAAGTTCTTCAGCATCCAGATTTCCTTCATAAACTGGAATGTCCATCTTTACCTTTGCACCCATTCTTGCAACAGCTTTAAGCAAGCGTTCATTTGCTGCATCTTCTGTTGTGACTTCTTATTCTCCATGTCTAGCATCATCTTCATTTTCGAACTCACTAATATCTCCTACATCAACTGTGCATTTTTGTCTTATCTCCATGTCCACAAGTCTAGCGCGTATGTTATGCAGATCTCTTTCTACTTCTGGATTCTGCACCTGTCTACCCCTTCCTCTGGACGTCTCCCTTTCCTCCTATGGATCGGGTGATTGTCTATATCTTCTTCTTGGCGGCATGGTGAATCTTCCTTCTTCCTGCTATAGAAATCAAAGAAGATTTTCTCGCTCTAATACCAAACTGACACAGATCGCACCCTTTGCCTCAGTAGAGACCTCTGCGCTGACCTCCCGGACTTAAGGATTGTTCTAATTCTAACTTCTGAGTCGGGGTGGCTCCTTCGACTCTCCACTGGAATATCCTTCAGATAATTGGCCCACGGGTCTTTTCTTCTCCTTGCAGCCTCTAGGCCCGGTCACTGTTCTCTACACGACAGAAGAATAGAAAATCGGGTTTCGGGGTTTTCAAAATCTCGATGTCATGACCCTTTGATTCTCGATTTCCCGATCTTCACTTTCCCGATATGAGGTTACTAGGATGCCCTTCCTCCATAAAACAAAATCAATGTTAGTGATCTATTGCTAAAATCAATGGCTCCAGATCTCCCTCGGGGTTTCGCGATTTCAAATGCCTAAGTGCTTGTGCCTTCGATTTCCCCGATCTCTCGAATATCGATTCCCCGATATGACTTTTCTTTCGAGACTTTCTCCGAAAGTTGAGATTGTTGCCACGCATCCTCAAAGATGGACGGCTCTCGTATGCTTTAGGGTTTTCATCTTGGAAATTCCTGATTGCCCTGTTATGATGAGATGACGTCAGCTGGGCCCCACAACAGAGTTTTCCTTCCCATCAAGATTTCGAACTTCACGATTCCGAAATGCAAGAGTTTCTTGTCTTCAGGATCCGTGAAATGCCAAACCACAAATCCTTCAGATCTTTTGACACGCATCCCAAATGAATGGATGGTTCTAATTGAACCTCGAACTTTTCCAACTGCAAAGCCAAAACCACTCACTTATATGAGCCCCGATGGCCGAATCCCCAATTGAGCGGTCACCAGGCATGTGTCCTTCCTGAGATCCATGGCTGTGATCCTCTCATTGATTCGGGATTCAAAAGGTCTTGGGCTCTTGTCCTCTTAATCTCTGAAATGTCGATGGCTTCCGATCTCACCCACGTGTCCCAATTGATGGACGGCTCAGATCGTTACGGGGTTTCCAACATGGATTTTCCCGATCTCTTACTCACAGAACTTTCGATTTGCCGAGTTCCGAAACTCCGATGGAGTCTTCCTTTTCGGGACTTTTCCCGAGATCCTAGATCTTCGCTACGTGTCCCCCCCAAGATGGGCAGCCCTGATTCAACCTCGGGATTCCAAAACCTTCGATGCCCCAATGACACAATTTCTTTTACAACTTAAATCCCCGGTCGCCGAAATGCCGACAGGCACTCGATTATCGCCACCTCTCTCCGCAAGATGGATGGCTCAGATTGATTCCGGGATTTTCACTATGAAAATTCCTGATCACTCATCCTCATGACTCCCGATTTCACGAATGTCGAAATTCCGATGGCCTCGCCCAACGTCGGAACTTTCCTCCTCTTGTTCACGAAGCTTAAACTTTGTGCAACTCCTGGTCAATCCAATGACTAATGGATATCTATGTGAAGATCCGACAGCCCACAACCTCATGAGCTTGAACTCTGGACACAACCGTAACCTCCTCGCTTCTCTGGCAGATCTGACGGCTGGCGGGATTTTGCTAATCCTTCCCACAGATTCTTGATCGTTGATCTCTTCCCTTTGATAATTTCTCTGAATGATCTGAGTGTTCCTCCCCAACATCTCTGCACTATCCTTAAATGGATTAGAAGGCCTTATCCCTCCTGAGATTTCTCACAACTCTGAGGTTTAAAGAAGACTCTTGCACGCACTCCTTGTGGCAACCTTCGGATACTTTCAAATGTTGAATACTTCAACTTCTGCACATGCTTGCAGCAGCAATCCTACGATATTTTGCTCAGGTTCAAAACCCTGAGACTTTACTTAGCCTACGCACTCCTTGCACGGCTCCTGTGCCCAACTGCACTCTGAGGAAATGAGAACAACCGCTATCCCTTCTGAGCTCTCAGAAACGAACCTTTGAACTTGTTGTCAACGCACTCCTTGCGGACAATTCAACTGTACTCCTTGCAGGAACTCTGGCTCAGATAGAGAAACGATTGAAACTCATTCCACTACCCTTTCCTCTCAGATTTCAAACATTCAATAGGAAATCATTCACACATAGCATAAAATCAATTGCATGATAGAAAGAGTAAGACATTCATGAGCATAACAGTTTAAAGATGCACACACAGAGAACACGCGAACACCATGAGTCTAATCATAGTTTCTTTGTATTAATTCAGGACTTCTATACATGGAGTCTGCTACACAGATCTTTGCTTCCCTTCTATGCTCTCTTCATAATAATGTTACAATTACACAATGAGGGTGTCTATATCCGGTTTCCATCTACTCCTAAAACTATCTAATCAGAGAATTCAAAGCTACCTACCAACATAAATGCCTTCTACCTACTATGGACGAGAGCGGATCACTCAAGGTCCTTTTACAATATAAAAGTACACCTCTTATTAACTATCTCATTTAATTTTGGCGCATCCAATCTTCAAAAAGGTTTAAACAATGTATCATGTGCTCAAAATGTGTTGCACTTGCCCCATGCTCGCTTGACATTGACGATGCTCCTGCATCAGGAAGAATAAAGATGAAGTACGAAATGCATGGAAGACAGACAAACCAAGGAAGGGTCGAAGTGGTTAAAGAAGCAGAAAAGAAGGAATGAAGTTGATCCAGGTGGATATCGGTGGCCACCCACCTTCTCCAACTGGCCCAAAACATGTTTTGTTAATTTTGACAATTTACTATTTTTAGCAGTTTTTTTCAAGTCCTGAACTTTCGGGGCCATTTTGAGGCCCTAAACGATGTTTTTTTGGGTATGTTGCTCTTGAAAAATAGCATCCACGATGTTATTTTGTCTCGAGCATTGTAGTCCTCAGATAGATCTTTCCAACGATCTATCGTGCACCCTAAACGGATATTGTATGCAAAAGTTACGACCCCGGGAAGTTGATGCACCAACTTACCCAAACGGGGCCCACATGACTTTTGGCGCTTCATCTCCCAGGGTTAGGTTTTTTGGATGTCTAGGGTTTTTGGCATTCCTGCTTATTGTAAAAAGGCCTTCAAAGCCTCATTGTAATCATCTTCTTGCGAATGTGAGTAGCCGTCACATCTCTTCTCAGAGATAAGCTGCCACCATTCTAGCGAGTCTTTCACTCTATATTTTTACAGTCTCTGTACATTTCTCTAATTAATAGAAATCGTGTATTACTGTATATTTGTGTTTATGGTTGCATCTCTGATACATTTCTGTTATATTATTGAATATCTTCAATATCTCTGTGCATTTCTTTATTATATCTCCGCTCTCATTTTGTGCCGAAAATAATCCGGATCAGTGGTATCAGAGCAGGCTGCTCTTGATCATTTTTTCAGTGCATGTCCCCGACAAGGTCCGAGTATCGCAAGTTGGGTCTCAAACTTGTCTCTCTTGAAGACAATCGCTCTCACACACCCAAGAAACCCTCAATGGCGGAAGAAAATAAAAATGACGGAGCAGACGATCCTATCAATCTATTGCTTGAGCAAGCTCTCACACGACAAAGGGACGAAATGTTGGAGAATTTTTCCCACATCCTTCAACGCCTACCGATAGCATCAGGTGCATATTCATCAAGCGGCCAGTTTGGAGGCACCTCTCCTTTCAAGGTACAAGTTAACTTTGATATTCCTGTATTTGAAGCACAAATAGATGCAGAAGCCCTAGAAAAATGGTTAACTCTGCTAGAAGGTTATTTCTCTGTTCACAATTTTTCCGACAAAGAGAAGATCACCTTCTCACTCCTTAAAGCTCTCCCTCATGTCAAACATTGGTGGGAAACTTACTGGGAGAAAAGTTCCATGGAGTCTGGAATATATGGGGCCGATCCCACTTGGGATTTTTTTGTGGATGCGGCAAAGGAACAGTATTACCCTGTTGGCAACTATGAGGACCAGTACATGAGATGGACCACACTGCGGCAAGAGAGGGGCCAAGAAGTTTCGGAGTTCACCAATACCTTCCATACCCTGCACACCAAGCTAGGTATCAAAGACTCCGAGCGACATTTGGTTCTGAAATACCGTGGGGCTCTACACAAATACATCCAAACTGAAATGGATTTTCTGGACATCTCATCACTCAGTGCTGCTTATCAATATGTTGTTAAAATTGAGCATAAATTTAAGCACCAGAACAAACGGGAATTTAGGTCTACAAATCTGCAACAACCAAAGTATGACAAAGACAGCCCGAAGAAACAATCTCCCAAAAACCATTCCAAGACACAGGAAAAGAAGGGTCATGGGAAGACAAAGAAGGACACCGAAAAATGGTGCGAGTTCCACAAAATCCCTTGGCACAACACCGATGAATGTCACTAAAAAAGTCATTGGTGGCCGACATCAAAGACAAAGAGCCAAACCCTGATTTAGAATCTGATTCTGAAAATAATGGTAAAGGACAGATCATTGACGCAGACCCCACTGCTATTGTTGTGACCGCAACAATTCAACCAGAAGAACCAACAGATTCTGAAGAGGGGGAGCACCTTTTTCATTCACAGATGTGGGTCAAGGGGACCCCGCTGCATTTTATTGTTGATAGCGGAAGCCAGAAGAACCTCATCTCAGCAGAGGTCGTCAAACAGTTGGGATTGTCGACAACACCACACCCGCAGCCATACAACATTGGGTGGCTTCACCAAGGACGAGATCTTCGTGTCAGCCAGCAGTGTCGATTGCCATATGGCATCCAACCCTTCAAGGATGAGGTATTATGTGATGTTTCCCCACTGGATGTCTGTGATGTTCTCTTGGGCCATCCATATATGTGGAAACGCCATGCTATCTATGAGTCTCGACCCTGTAGTGTCATTATTACTCTGGGGGGTCATCTGTATAGGATACCAGAGGTAGTTCCAATTACTGCCCCACCTAAACAATGTCGCAAGGTAGTATCTCATACTACAAAATTCATCTTCTCCACAATATGTTCAAAAGGGGAACAAAAGGATACTGCAACCACTACAGCCACGGCCCAAGCACCTTCTATCCAACAGAAGCGGGTCGACAAGGTTGCAACAAAGCGCAAAGATTATTTTTGTAGACATTCATATCATGTATCCAGATTGGTTAAAAAGGCCCAACCCTTCCAGCCACATGTTTATGACAGCCTTTAACAAGCTAAGCAATGCCACTTCTCCAGCAAGGCAAGCAAATCACTAAGATCCAGATTCAGCAATCGCTTTCCCCTCTCCCTCGAGAACTCAACGCAATGGAGACCATTGCTTCCTAAGGAAGGAGGATTTATCCAGGTGGATATCAGTGGCCACCCACCTTCTCCAACTAGCCCAAAACATGTTCTAGCAATTTTGACAATTTACTATTTTTAGTAGTTTTTTTCAGGTCCTGAACTTCCGGGGCCATTTTGAGGCCCTAAATGATGTTCTTTTGGGTATGTTGCTCTTGCAAAATAGTGTCTACGATGCTATTTTTTCTCGAGCATTGTAGGCCTCGGATAGATCTTTCCAACAAGCTATCGTGCGCCCTAAACAGAGATTGTATGCAAAAGTTACGACCCCGGGAAGTTGATGCACCAACTTACCCAGACGAGGCCCACGTGACTTTTGGCACTTCATCTCCCAGGGTTAGGTTTTTTGTATGTCTAGGGTTTTTGGCATTCCTGCTTATTGTAAAAAGGCCTTCAGAGCCTCATTGTAATCATCTTCTTGTGAATGCGAGTAGCCGTCACATCTCTTCTCAGAGATAAGCTGCCACAATTCTAGCGAGTTTTTCACTCTGTATTTTTACAGTCTCTGTACATTTCTCTGATTAATAGAAATCGTGTATTACTGAAAATCTGTGTTTATGGTTGCATCTCTGATACATTTCTATTATATGATTGAATATATGCAATATCTCTGTGCATTTCTTTATTATATCTCCGCTCTCATTTCGTGCCGAAAATAATACGGATCAGAAGTAAGGAAAAGCAAGTCGTTGAAAGAGAAGATCAAGGAAGATAAAGCATCAAAGAATATGGATCGTGGACAACTCATCAAGTAGAAGAAGACACCAACAAAATCTTTGGAGCACCTCACGGAAAAGAAGGAAGGATAGGTTGGCGAAGCCCTGAAAACATGGGTCATGTCGACCTAGGGTTTTGGACCTAGGGTTTTGGGATCTAGGGATTTGACACCTAGACTTTGGTCTAAGGTTGTCTAAGAGTCATGAAATGTATAAATAAAGGTCTGGAAGAGTTAGAGGGGTTTTTGTTGTTGTTTTTTTACTAATATTGTGGGTGAGAGCGATCTTGCGATCAAAGTATTGTGCATTATTGTATTCTGGATCTTCAGCTAGGTGCGAAGATAAACCCTGCAGTTGGGTGCGTAGGGAAGGGAGAGAAAGCAGAAGAGAGAGAAGGATCTGCAGCTAAGTGCACAGATAGAACTGTATGCTTTCATCTAATATATCAAGAAATGCAATTATGTGGATGTGGCCCTAGGGAGAGGGTGAACCATGTAAATCTTGTTTTTCTTTGTGGTTGATGTTGTGATTTGCTATCTTATTATACTATTATTGCATTGTTGTTTCCATATGAAAGATAGAAGGTATAAGTTAACTTCTCAAAACTAGTGTAATAATGTTAAAGACTCTCTAAGTTACATTTCATTGTTGTTCTAGGATCCCCTTGCATTCCCTCTGGTTGTAGACACCTATGTCCTACAACCCCCCTATTTCTACTTCGGGTGAGACTTCATCTACTTTGCATGTGTTTCTGAAAGGGCCAGTAGTTAGGGTTTGTTGGTGCATTGTTAAAGTTGAACCTTGGGTATTCCCATGTGCCAACAAATGGTTCTATTTCCAGGATGGGGATCTTCTTGAGGGAATTTCAAGGTGATTTCCATCGAAGAAAGAGATTCAGAAGTGGTTAGAATAACAAGAAAGGGACTTCGTTGAAGCTTAGAACAAGAACCCTAGCATTAGTACAGAAGACTGGTTGGGAAGGTACATCTTTACTAACGTACACGAGATTTTGTTTGGAGGAGTTCATAAGGATTTATATGAGTGGTTAGCCAGATTAGAAGAAACTCAGTTTGAGATCAGATCTAGACCACCTGTGGTTTGGACAGCGACGTTGATCAAGAAAGTCAAGAGAGTCGATACCATTTTGTCTAGAGCAGTGGATCTCTGGTTTGATAGAACTATTGGAGGGTATATTACTGAGTTTGTTGTTGAAAGAGCGGAATCATATATCCAAGTAGAAAGGTATTTCTTTAAGGGACCTAGAGGGAAGTTTCTACACATTTTGAAGTTCAATATTAAGATGTTATTGCATGAGAAGAATATCTTGAAGATACAGTAATCAGTTGGATCGTAAAGCTAATGTTCAAGAATTCAGACAGCGACAGTGACGTAGAGCCTAGACACACACAAAGTGGGAGATCATTCAGGAAGGTTCCTCTTGTGAACTTGTTTGACCAGAGTTACGGACCATTGGCACAAGACGAGGATTTCTACACTGGAGAAGAAGTAGGGAGATCAAATGGTGAATATTCAGAGTTCTCAAGGACAGAGGAAGTAGAGACTGGACAACTTTGCCATGAAGAACCATAAACTTCAGGGACTGTGCCTACTATCGAAGTAAGTATTATTACTCCTCCCGTTGTTTTAGAAACATTAAGTAATCAGAGTAATCATAGTAATCAGATTAATTAGAGTAATCAGAGCAGTCATATTACTGTTACAAGCAATTTAGTACATACTCAGTCGAGAAACCAAGGAAGATCTATGCCAGATGAAATGAGGCTACCTATTTTTAGAGGAGATGGATCTCGGGATTCTGAGTAGCATTGGTTCTTATGCGAAGTTGTATGGAACATTAAGAAAGTCACCGATGAAGTTGTTAAGAGAGCCCAGCTTAGTACTACCTTGAGGGACCGTGCCCTGAGCTGGTATATGAAATTTTATTCAGGATCTACACAACCTAAACCGTTGAATGTCATCAATATTGTGTTGAGTGTGAAGTTCAAGAAACCTAAGTCGGAGTCGCACTGCATTACAGAGTTGAAGTAAATCAAGCAGAAGGTAATTGAACCTATTTGGGAATTTGATCAGAGGTTTAAGACCTTGACAGGCCATTTAAGTTTTCAAATTCTGAGTGAACAGCATAAGTAATGGTTCATCATTGCCCTCCTGCCACACATCATAGTTCCTCTGATACAATAGAAGGTCGCTTCGTAGGCTGAAGCATTGGAGATTTCCATGAAACTAGAAGCAGCCCCTGTAGGAGAATCCAGTCCAAGTATGAGCTAGATCTTGAATCAATTAACTAGTTTATCTTTATAGGTCGAAGATTTGAAGAAGGACAAAGGAAAAGAGAAAAGAGAAGACATCTGGTGTATCCAATGTAAATCAGAGGGCCATGATAAAGAGAATTGTCCCTTATTTAATGAATACTTGGCCTCTAGATCCCTTAACCCATTGAAGCAAGCTACTATACTCTGGTGCAAGGTATGTAGAAATAGACATCGCCCTGGTGAATGTTATTATATGCATAAATATGTCTAGACACCTACCAATATTTATTGTACATTCTGCAAATCTATGGGACATGATGAGAAGGATTGTAGGGCTTATGACCTCATGCATGAAATTTTAATGGATACATATAGAATTCAATGAGAATTACAATCAGAACGAAATAATGCGCAGTTCAACTCCCCAAGAAGAGGAAGCTTCAACCCTCATGGTGGATTCAAAGAAAGAGGACGAGGTGGAGGTATGGGTCAAGGTCAAGGTCAGATTATTTTCTATAACTGCACACAGCTAGGACATTTGGAAAGGGATTGTTAAAACCCTTTTACTACTTTCAACTATTGTAATCCATTCGACCATGTCATTGAAGATTGTCTAGTATTGGTAGCTAAACTTCAGGAAATACGAGGTGGAAACCAACAAGTTCAACTAATATCAGTGGAACATTGCAGGGAGGATCCCAGATTCATTGTTATTACTAGAGGAGGTGTTGTTATAGGAGAAGATTGGGTGACTCCAAGAAAGACTACAGATGGATCAGGGATCAGAAGAGCTGCAGAGAAGGCACAATTGTTTGATCCAAGGAGAGAAAAACATACTTTTGAAGAAGCAAGGAAATAATTTGTAAAAGAATAAGCTTCTTCATCTAGGGCACAACCAGAAGTAAGGGAATGTGAAATGCCACCAGCATTTTATCAGTATGCCCTATCTAGACAAGGAAAAGAGGTAAGCAAGCTTATGAACTTCTTGCATACTTGTATCAATTTGATTAAAGATGAAAACGTTGTGCAGGAACTACAAAACCTAGTAAGACAGTATGAAATTGGGAGAATAGATCCTCTACTTAGTAGAGATATGAATCAAGTATCTAGAAAAAGGAGGAAAAACAAAGAACTGCACCTTAGTGCTCAGATTGGAGACTACGACATGGACTACGTGGTCCTCAACCTGGGATCGGAAGTAAATGTTATGAAAAAAGAATACTTGGGCACTGATGGGAAAACCTAAGTTGATTTACTCTCATATCAGGCTCAAAATGACTAATCAGCAGGTGGTGAACCCCTTTGGAAGACTAGAGCATGTCCATGTGGACATCGACGGGGTAAAAACATTTGTAGACTTCGAAGTAATTGAGATTGTTGATGATAGATGTCCTTATCCTGCATTGTTAGGAATTGATTGGGATTTCAACAATATGACTATTGTTGACTTAAAAAAGAGAAGAATGACATTCGAGGGTAATGGCCTTAAGGTCATTGCACCCCTTGATCCTGATGAAGCTCATGGATACACATAACCTATAAGAGAAGAAGACCATGCATACGAGCTAGATAACATCTATAAATTGATAGCAAGACAAAATGATTATATTAATCCTATAGCAGATGGAAATCTAAGCTGGCGAAGTGAGAGTGCATGTTCATCTTACTCGAAAGAAGAATCAGAAAATTGGAAGAACAAAATGTACGAAGTCTCTATGCGAAGGTGTGCCAAATTGACCAAGGTAGTTCGATGGATTGGCATAGAAGTAAGTAATCTTCCTGCATTTGATGGTTTTAATCATTTAGAGACATTTCTACAGGAATTTGAGAGAACTGTACCAGCACAATAGAGGATGTTGGCATTGGATGAAGCCTTGAAAGAAACACCAACTAGATGGTGGGGAGCACACAAGAAGAACATCACAGAGTGGGTGCAATGTTGCACCTTATTGACAGTATGCTTTTCAGACCAAGCTGAAGGATGTGAGGTTCGTTACACAGGTTAGAGTTGTCCTAAGGACCATATGTGAATTTGTGAAGAATCATGGAGCATCATTCCCAAGGAACAGTGGGTACATAAGTTCATTAACACCTTAGATACTATGCCTATCAACTGGTATATTCAAGTAGAACTGTGCCTAGCCACTGTAGACTGGTATGGTTTGACCCAGAACTTTATAGCTACATTCATATTTGAAAGTCAGTACCTGACAGTAGATAAGGCCTTACAAATTGTAAGATAGAAGGTCTTTAAGGAGGCACCTAACCCCCCTTTTGAGCAAGAATAAGATGAATGGATTGCACCCCTTCAACGGTTATAGGATTGTTATAATATCAATGTTGATGAAGATGATGACCCTAGGGATGTAAACATTGCAGAAATCGAAGGACAGCGAGACATAGAGGGGCCAAAAGTTGAAGTACATTTTATTGGGCATCCTATTAAAATTAAGAAGGTTAATACTGGAACATAGAAAACACCTAAATTGGCTAATGTTGGAGACTATTGGGATGATGTTACTATTAGTAAGATTATAGAACTATTGCATGAGTATCATGACTTATTTCCAACCAAGTTCACAAACATGAAGGGTATAAAAGGTCCCATGGGAGAAATGAAGATCCCTTTGAGACCAGATGCAAGACCTATCAAACAGAGACCTTACAGAGAAAATCCTAAGTACAAGAAGAAAGTTAAGATTGAATTAGATAGAATGTTGGAAGTAGGAATCATAGAACCAGTTGAAGAATCTAAATGGATCAACCCTATGGTGGTCCAGGATAAGAAGTCATGAGAAATCAGGATCTATGTGGACCTAAGGAAGTTGATTGATGCATGTTTACATGATCCATTCCCTACACCTTTTACTGATGAATTCCTATATAGTGTAGGAGGACATGAAATCTATTCATTTACAGATGGATTTTTAGGCTATCACCAAATCAGAATTGCTAAGGAAGACTGACATAAGACCACATTTGCAACAGAATGGGATTCGTTTAAGTACACTGTGATGCCTTTTGGCTTGAAGAATTCATGAGCCATATTTTCCAGGGTGGTGGTTGAAGCATTTAAGGACTTTTTACACAAGTTTTTGGAAGCATACTTTGATGATTGGACCATTTTTAGCCTAATGAAAGATCATATTGAATTCTTGAGATTAATGTTAGATAAGTGTAGGCAATGTCAGATTTCCTTGAATCTGAAGAAATGTATTTTCTTTTCACCTTTTGGAGTGTTGTTAGGACATATTGTGTGGAAACGGGGATTGTTGGTAGATCCTTCCAAAATTGCCATCATTGTTGATCTACCTCCCCCTACTTTAGTTAGACAGTTGCGCACTGCATTAGGACACACTGGATACTACAGGAAATTTATTAAGGGTTATGCACAGATAAAAACACCTATGGAGAAGCTACTAAAGAAGGATAGCAAGTTTCAATGGATAGAGGAATTCTAGCAGATCTTCGACACACTAAAGAAGAAAATGGTTACTGCGCCTATCTTGGTTTTTCCAGACTAGTGAAAGGAGTTCAATGTTCATGTCGATGCTTCATCCATTGCATTAGGAGCAGTCTTAGCACAGCCAGGAGAAGGAGAGATTGGCCACCCTATAGCCTTTGCAATAAAGACCATTGATTCTTGCAGAAGCACATGAAGGCATCGCAGGAGGACATGATGCAGGGAAAGAAATAATGCAGAAGGTTCTTAGAGATGGCCTTTGGTGACCTACTTTACACAAGGATGCTAAGGAATACTACATAGCCTATGATGTATGCCAAAGGATAGGGAACCCTTCCAGAAAGGACGAGATGCCATTCATATATTGGTATTTTGTATTTGTCATTCATATATTGTTATTGCATTGCTAAGGTAGATCAGATAGATGCTTGGAGTAGATCAAGATGATAAGTGATATGTGAATGATGTGTTGTTCCTATGTTAGATCCACTTGATATTCCCCTTGGTTGTAGACATCTTTGTCCTGCAACCCCCTCATAACTGCTTTGGGTGAGACTGCATCTGCTTTGCAGGTGTTTCCAAAAGGGCCAGTAGTTAGGGCTTGTTGGTGCGCTCTTGGAGCTGAACCCTGGGTCTGCCCCTGTGCCAAAAAATGGTTCTGTTGTCGGGGCCAGATTCCTTTTAAGGGAATGTTAAGGTGGTTTCCATCAAATATAGAGATTCAAAAGTGGATAGAGGATCAAGAGAAGGACTTCGCTAAAGCCCAGAATAAGAACCCTAATCTTAGCACTGAGGATTGGCTAGAAAGATATATCTTCACTAATATACACGAGATATTCTTTGGAGGGATCCATCAAGAGCTATATGAGTGGCTAGCTAGATTAGTCGATACCCAGTTTGACATCCGATACAGACTTCCTGTGGTTTGGACGTCGGAGTTGATCAAGAAGGTCAAGAAAGATGATAACTTTGTATCAAGAGCAGTAGATCATTGGTTCGATAGTACCATTGGAGGGTACATCACAGAGTTTGTTGTTGACAGAGTAGATTCATATAGCCAATATGAAAGATATTTCTTCAAGGGACCCATAGGAAAATTTCTACAATTCCTAAAGTTGAGACTCAAGATGCTATTACATGAAAAGAACATATTGAAGATACAATAGATTGGTTGGATTCGGAAAGGATAATGTTCAAAAATTCAGACAGTGACAGTGACACAAAAGTTGGACATTCATGAAGTGGGAGAGTGTTCTGAGAGGTCCACCTTACAAACCTGTTTAAGAAGAACTACAGGGAGGAGGGTTTCTACAGTGGAGAATAAGCAGATCTAACGGAAAATGAACATTCAGAACCTATCGAGACCGAGGAAGGACAAGATGAAGAACTTCGTCAAAAAAAAATTGAAAACTCAGAAGCCATGCAGACCATCGAAGTAAGTACTATTATCCCTCCTATTTATTCAATATTAAGAAACCAGAGTAATCCCAGACACCAGAGCGTCCAGAGCACTATCCATAGCATCCCACCACATATTCAGTCACAAACCCTAGGAATATCTATGGTAGATGAGATGAGACTTCCTATCTTTAGGGGAGATGGATCTGAAGATACTGACCAGCATTGGTTCCTCTGTGAAGTTGTATGGAACATTAAGAATGCCACAGATGAAGCTATCAAAAGAACCCAGTTCACTACAACTCTCTGAGATCGCACAATGATTTGGTACATGAAACTCTTCCAAGGACTTGCACAGCCTAAGCCATTGAATCAGTTCAAGAACGTGTTGATTACAGAATTTAAGAAACCTAAATTGGAGTCACAATGTATCATAGATATGAAAGAGATCAAGCAAAAGGTGGTCAAACCTATGTGGGAATTCAATCAGAGATTCAAAACCTTAACAGGTTGATTAACTTTTCAGATCCCGGATGAACAAAACAAAGAATGGTTCATTGATGCCCTCTTACCACACATCAGAGTTCCCTTGATGCAATAGAATATTGATTCGCAAGTTGAGGCATTGGAGATCGCCATGAATCTTGAATCAGCCCCTATGGGAAAATCCATCTCAGGTATGAGTCAGATCCTAAGTCAGCTAACTAGTTTGTCTCTACAGGTCGAAGATATGAAGAAAGACAAGGGAAAAGATAAAAGAGAAGACATTGGGTGTGTCAGATGTCGATTAGAAGGCTATGACAAGGAACATTTCCCTCTATTCAAATAATACTTGGCTTCTGGATCCCTGAGCCCTTTGAAGCAATTCACCTTACCCTGGTGCGAGCTATGAAAAAACAGACATCGTACCGGTGAGTGTTACTACATACAAAAGTATGTTCAGACACCTACAAATTTGTACTGTACATTTTGTAAGTCTGTAGGGAATGATGATAGGGATTGTAGGGCTTATGATATCATGCATGAAAGTTCAAGAGACATATATAATATCCAAGGCAGAGTACAACAAGAAGGAATGCTACACAGTACAACTCTCCTGGGAGAGGAAACTTCAATCCTCACGGTGGATTCAGAGGAAGAGGATGAGGAGGAATGGGTCGAGGCTGAGGAAAGATCATCTATTATAACTACACACAACCTAGACACCTTGCAATGGATTCTCAGAACCCTTGTACTACTTGTAGCTACTGCATCTCATTTGACCATGTTATAGAAGATTGTCATGTACTGCTAGCTAAGCTTCAGGAAAGACAAGGACCCCAGCAAAACCCACAAGTGCAATTGATCTATGTTCAACCTCATGGAGAATACCCTAGATTCATTGTTATAACCAGAGGAGGCATTGCTATAGGAGAAGATAGATTGACACAAGGGAAGATTACAGAAGAGTCAGGAATCTAGAAAGTTGCAGAGAAGACCCAAACTTTTGATGCAAAGAAAGAAAGACAGATGTTTGAGGAAGCTAGGAAAGAATTCAGAGGAAACCAAGGCTCTGGATCAAAGACGAGACCAGAAGTGAGAGAATATGGAATTCCTCTGGAATTTGATCAGTCTTCTTCGCCAAAAGAAGGAAAATAGGTAAGCAAGCTCATGGAATTTTTATACACTTGTATTAACTTGATTCAAGATGAAAGCGTTGTACAAGAATTACAAAATTTAATCAGACAATATGAGCAAGGAAAGATAGATCCCTTACTAAATAGGGAAGTACACCAAATTGGTAAGAAGAGAAGGACAAATAAGGAATTACATTTGAACACTCAATTAGGAGAATATGAGATAGACTATGTGGTCCTCGACTTACGGTCGGAGGTCAATGTCATGACGAATAAAACCTGGGCACAGATGGGAAAACCGAAGTTGATTTATTCCCCTATCAGTCTTAGGATGGCTAACCAGCAAGTTGTCAGCCCATTTGGATGATTGGAGCATGTCCCTGTGGACATTGATGGAATAAGAACATTTGCATATTTTGAGGTAATTGAAATAGTTGATGACTGTTTCCCTTCCCCTGCACTATTAGGAATTGATTGGGCCTTCAATAACTCTACTTTTGTTGACTTAAAGAAAAGACGTATGACTTTTGAAGGAGACGGCCTGAGGGTCGTCACACCTTTAGATATAGATGATGGTCAATGATACATAGAGCCCATTAGAGAAGAAGATTGCACATACACACTAGAAAACATATACAAGCTAACATCCAGACAGCAGGACTACATTAATCCTACAGATGACGAGAACTTAAGCTAGCAAAGTGACAGCGCGTGTTCATCAGATTCAGAAGAAGCACTGGAGAACTGGAAGAACCAGATGTATGAAGTATCTACTAGAATATGTGCTATATTAACCAGAGAATTTCGATGGATCAGCACAACAGTGAGTAACTTACCCACATTTGATGGTCTAAACCCCTTAGAAGCCTTCCTATCAGATTTTGAAGCAAGTGTACCAACACAACAGAGGTTGTTGGAAATGGATGAGGCCTTGAAAGCCACACTAGCAAGATGGTGGGGGACACACAAAAGTAATATTATAGATTGGGTACAATGTCGTACTCTGATGACAACACGATTCTTGGCACAAGAAGAAAGTTGTGAAGTAAGGTACGCAGGTCAAAGCTTCCCAAAGGACCATCTGTGAAGCTGTGAAGAAGCCTGGAGTGATGTCCCTCGAGAAAAGTGGGTGCACAAATTCATTAACACACTGGACACTACACCTATCAACTGGTAATTGAAATAGTTGGTGACAGCTTCCCTTCCCCTGCACTGTTAGGAATTGATTGGGCCTTCAATAACTCTACTTTTGTTGACTTAAAGAAAAGACGTATGACTTTTGAAGGAGACGGCCTAGGGGTCATCACACCTTTAGATCCAGATGAAGGTCAACGATACACAAAGCCCATCAAAGAATAATATTGTGCATACGCACTAGAAAACATAAACAAGCTAACAGCCAGACAGTAGGACTACATTAATCCTACAGCTGACGGGAACTTAAGCTGACGAAGTGACAGCGCGTGTTCATTAGATTCAGAAGAAGCGCTGGAGAACTAGAAGAACCAGATGTATGAAGTATCTACTAGAATATGTGCTAGATTAACCAGATAAGTTCAATGGATCAGCACAACAATGAGTAACTTACCCACATTTGATGGTATGAACCCTTTAGAAGCCTTCCTATCAGATTTTGAAGCAAGTGTACCAACACAATAGAGGTTGTTGGCAATGGATGAGGCCTTGAAAGCCACACCAGCAAGATGGTGGGGGACACACAAAAGTAATATTACAGATTGGGTACAATGTCGTACTCTGATGACAGTGCGATTCTCATCACAAGAAGAAAGTTGTGAAGTAAGGTACACAGGTCGAAGCTTCCCAAAGGACCATGTGTGAAGCTATGAGGAAGCCTAGATCGATGTCCCTTGAGAACAGTGGGTGCACAAATTCATTAACACACTGGACACTACACCTATCAATTGGTACCTTCAAGCAAAGTTGTGCCTCATCACTGCACACTGGGAAGGTATGATTCAGAATTTTGTAACCACCTTTTTATTTGAAAGTGAATACCCCTCAGTAGACCAATCATTACAGATTGTGAGACAGAAATTATTTGAAGAGGCATCTAGCCTCCCTTTGGAACAAGAAGAGGATGAATGGACTACGCCCCTCCAGAAACTACAGAGTTGTTATAACACCATCGGTGATGAAGACGATGATCCGATGAAGGTGAACATCATAGAGACAGAAGGCCAAAGATATGTGGAAGGACTAGGAGTTGAGTTACCATTTATTGGACAGCCGATCAAGATCAATAAATTCAATATTGGAATAAAGGAGACACTGAAGCTTTCCAATGTCAGAGATTATTGGGATGTTGCTACCATTGACAAGATTACAGAGTTGTTGCACAAGTATCAGTACTTGTTTCCGACCAAGTTCACTGATATGAAGGGTATTAAAGGACCTATGGGAGAGATGAGAATCCCTTTAAAACCATATGCTAGACCATTCAAACATAGACCTTATAGATTGAACCCTAAATATAAGTAAAAAGTGAAGATTGAGCTTGACGGAATGTTGGAAGCATGGATTATAGAACCTGTGGAAGAATCAGAGTGGATAAGCCCTATGGTGGTGCAAGATAAGAAAACAAGAGAAATCAGGATCTGCGTAGTTCTTAGGAAGCTAAACGATTCTTTTCTGCATGACCCTTTTCCTACACCATTCACAGACGAAGTGTTAGATAACGTGGGAGGCCAGGAGATATATTCTTTTACAGACAGATTTTCAGGATACCATCAGATCCGCATTGCCAAGGAACATCACCACAAGACCACATTTTCCACAGAATGGGGATCCTACCAGTATACAGTAATGCCTTTTGGATTGAAGAATGCCCCAGCCATCTTTTCCAGGGTGGTGGTCGAAGCATTCAAAGAGTTTTTGCATAAATTTCTAGAAGCATATTTTGATGACTGGACTGTTTTAGTTTGTTGAAAAATCATATTGAATGTCTAAGCATAATGTTGGACAAGTGCAGGCAGTGTCAAATTTATTTGAATATGAAGAAGTGCATCTTCTTCTCACCATTTGGAGTGTTATTAGGTCATATTGTGTGCACGCAGGGCTTGCTGGTAGATCCATCCAAGATCGCTATTATAGTTGATCTACCCCCTCCTACAACAGTTAAATAGTTTCACACTGCATTGGGACACATAGGATACTGCAGGAAGTTCATTAAGGGATATGCTCAAATTAAAGCACCCATGGAGAAGCTGTTGAAAACGGATTGTTAGTTTAGTTGGACTAAAGAATGCCAGCAGAGCTTCGACACATTAAAATGGAAAATGGTTACTGCACCCATTCTGGTTTTCCCATATTGGACCAAGGAGTTTCATGTGCATGTCGATTCCTCATCCATTGCATTGGGAGATGTGTTAGCACAACCAGGAACAAGAGACATCGACCACCTGTTAGCCTTTGCTAGCAAGAATCTATCCACAGCTAAGATTAATTATACCACTACTAAAAGAGAGGGATTAGCCATGGTGTATGCATTACATAAATTTCGCCACTATCTGTTGGGAGGACACTTTAAAATGTTTACTGATCACTCCATGCTGAAGTACCTAGTCAACAAGCCAGTGTTGGGGGGAAGGATATGCAAATGGTTGTTGTTATTTCAAGAGTATGATTTTGAGATCATAGTAAAACCAAGGAGAATGAATAAGGGTCCTGACCACTTATCGAGGTTGGAACATGGAGAAGAGCCCAGCTATTAGCTATTAGAAAGTTTGATGACCACTTCGCAGAAATAGTCCAGTTCATGTCAACAGGAATGGAACCTAGTGAGTATACAATTCCACTAAAGAAACAGCTAGTACTGCACGCTGCAAATTTCTCACTTATAGTTGGACATCTATACAAAATGGGCTCGAATGAAATATTATGAAGATGTGTCATGGAGGCAGAATAATCGATGATCTTTGCAGAAGCTCATGAAGGCATCGCAGGAGGACATTATGCAGGTAAAGAAGCCACACAGAAGGTTCTTAGACATGGCCTTTGGTGGCCTACCTTACACATAGATGCTAAAGACTATTCTAGAGCCTGCGATGTATGTCATATATTTGGGAAACCATCCAAAAGAGATGAAATGAAATTGGCACCATAATTGACCCTACAAGCATTCGAGAAATGGGCCATTAAATTTGTTGGACCCATAAATCCACCAGGAAAGCGTACAGGAGCAAGATACATCATCACTGTGACAGAGTACTTGACCAGATGGGCTGAAGAAAGAGAAGTCAATGACTATAGTGCAACTACAGTTGTGTGCTTCATATTTGATGACATCATAACTAGGTTTGGATGCCCAAATATCCTCATGAGTGATCAAGGAACACATTTCATAAACAAAACAGTTGAAGCCTTGACTGAAGAATTTACAGTCCACCATCAGAAGAGCACACCGTACCACCCTCAAGCAAATGGGACAGTTGAAGCATTAAACAAGATTTTGGAAACAGCACTAACCAAGATTTATTGTGCGAAGAGAGATGATTGGGATTTGAGAGTACCAGCAATGCTATGGGCATATAGAACCACTTGCAAAAAGATGACCATGCGGACCCCTTTTAAGTTGTTCTATGGTATTGAAGTTGTTGTCCCGATGGAATACTTGGTGCCAAGATTAAGAATTGTTTCCTTTACAAGTATGGATGATACTGGAGTTGTTTAGGAGAGTCTCATACAGTTAGTTGAACTCGAAGAAGAAAAATTTATTGCAGGATTCCATCAGCAAGTTCAGAAGGAAAGAGAAAAGGCCTATCATGACAGGCACATCAAGAAGAAGGCATTTAAGCAAGATGATTCGGTACTGGTGTATGACAATAAGTTCCTAAAACATCCTGGGAAGTTCAGAATGCATTGGCTCAGGACATATGAGATCGCCTATGTTACAGAAGGAGGAGTTGCACGACTGCAGACATTGAAGGGAGAATGGAAGGAAGGTTTGGTAAATGGGAGTCAATTGAAGTTGCACTATGACAACCAACTGTCACGCAGCTCTCAGTAAGAAGCATAAAGAAAAGGGTCTAGGTACCAGGTGCAGTTGAAACTGGGTACCAGACACAGAAAAGACAGTCTGCAGAAGGACAGAGAGGAAGCATAGAGCAGAAAGAAAAGGTTGCACTGCGTAGCCCAAAAGTCGAAGTAAAACAGGAAGATCAGATCTGAAGTGCCTCAGGACGAGTCATAGGTGAGTGTTGGGGGCATGTTGACCCTGGGTTATTAAAGGAAGTGAACATCAAGGAAGAAGAGGTGAAATGCAAACTTTGTGGAAGACACGGTGACTGTCACTAGGTCGAAGTGAGAAAAAAGAGCATAAAAGACAGAGTGAAGTGTGGGAAAGAAAGTAGTTGGATGGGGAGATCAAGGATGACATATCAGTAAGGAAGAAGGATCATGGAAAATTCAACAAGTGGAAAGAAGCCACCATTAGATGCTTTGGAGCACCACGCGAGAAGGAAGGAAAGACAGGATGGCAAAGCCCTGAAAATATGGGTCAAGTTGACCTAGGATTTTAGATACCTAGGGCTTTGGTATCTAGGGTTTTGGACACCTAGGTTTTGGCCTAAGGTTGTCAATGAGATATTGTAATGTATAAATAGAGGTCAAGAGGACCTGGGTCAGGTTGGTATCAAGATAGGTTTTCATTATTGATGTGAGTGATTATTGTATTATGAGAGAGAAGTGCTAAGTGGGGGAGCCTTCTGGTATTGTAAGATCTTCATTTGGGTGTGAAGATCAACCCTATAGCTGGGTGTGCAGGGAGCGAAGAGAAAGAGAGGAGAAGAAAGGATCTGCTAGCTAAGAGTGCAGACAAGAAATATATGCCTTACCTCAATATAATATAGCACAGCTCTTTGGACGTAGCCCTAGAGAGAGGGTGAACCACGTATATTTTGTGTTGTGTATGATTGGTATTTTGTATTTGTCATTCATATATTGTTATTGCATTGCTAAGGTAGATCAGATAGATGCTTGGAGTAGATCAATATGATAATTGATATATGAACGTTGTGTTTTTCCTGTGTTAGATCTACTTGATATTCCCCTTGGTTGTAGACATCTTTGTCCTGCAACCCCCTCATAATGGCTTTGGGTGAGACTGCATCTGCTTCGCAGGTGTTTCCGAAAGGGCCAGTATTTAGGGCTTGTTAGGGAACTCTTGGAGCTGAACCCTGGGTCTACCCCTGTGCCAACACTAAGGTTTTTCTATGCTATATTGATATTTGGTTCCTAACATATAGTATCAGAGCTCAAGGTCTTGGGGTTTCACTGCTACATCTGAGACACATTGGAATTTTTGCTATAGATTTTTTTTCTACAACAATTTAGAAGGAACAACTTGGAGGATATTTAGTAGATGGATCAAGGTACGTTGGGTTTAAATTTCATCTCTTGAGGTCTTCTACTTTCGGAGATACAGCCTTTCTAAGATAGGGTTCTGGAATCATCCTGAATTGAGTCATTTCGGGATTTTTGCTACAAAAATATTTTTTTACCATTTCAGACCCTGAACTCCAAAGGATATTCACAAAAATCATTAAGGTATGTGTGGTAATAATTTCAGCTTCTGGGTAATCTTATATTAGTAGATACACCCTGTGGAAGATAGGGTATCTAACTAGTCCTATTGACTAGTCTCAAGAAGGTGTTCCGGGTAAAACAATAATAAACTATTCCTGGAGTATCCAAATTGAGTGATACCAATTGCATTGGATAGTGGATAGGACGTAGTAATTCTGGTATGAGTTTCATAATTTTATATCAATTATTTTGTGTGGGGCATGCTATACAAGTGACATCTCCTGGAAAGGAAAAAAATCAGCAAGTTGTGGGGAAGTTACTGTAAATTCCACTTGGCACATACAATTTTGATCAGACTTGTGGCATTGCAGAGAAGAAATATCAGATACGTACAAAAAAGAAAATTTCATACTCAGAAGGGCTGAAATTTTGGAGATACAATAAAAGGAAGATTGTCTAGCAGAACCACCTCAAAATTAAGGTTTAAAGTGATACTTGGCCAACATGCCACCAAAAAAGGGAACTTATACACCAAATAAGCCTCCAGACAATCCTACTTGGACTCTTGATGAAGGTGAAGAAATGTGTAGGGACATTTATGATTTACAAAAGAATATAGTAACAAAAGATGAACTATAAGAGATGGAGGCTAAGTTGGAGGCAATAAATACATATGGATGGTTTAAAAGAGGAGATCATGGAAGGATTGAAAATTTTCTTAATAGAGAGGACACCTGAAAGTGAAAATTTATCCCATGAAATTCATGATCAAGACACGCGGAAGGTGAATCAAGAATGGAGAAATTCCAACTTTGCATTGAAGACCAACCACATTCCTAAGATCGATATGAGGAAGTTTGATGCCAAGGACCCTATCACATGGATACTTCATATGGATCAATTCTTTGATCTACATAATATGCCACATACACAAAATGTACGAATTTCTTCTTTATATTTAGAACCCAATCAATTTGTATGCATCGATGGCTTTTTTCTCGCAAATCACTCATCACTTGGACAATTTTCATGGAAGAAATGATAGCACACTATGAGGATACAAGGAGCAATACCTTCTTTATCCAATTGATAAATCTCAAGCAAAAGGATTCAGCTACAGAGCACATTGAGAACTTCCAAAGATTGAATATAAAGGTAACAGATATTCCCGATGAGCACTTGATTGATGTATTCGTAGAAGCTTTAAGGGATAACATTCAACATGAGGTTTGCCTTTGGGAACCCAAATCATTGGAGAATGCATTTAGGGTGGCAAGAAATGTTGAAAGTAAAAATATGGCTATGGATACTAGAAGGACAAATCCTAACATCTATAGATATAATAATGCTCCTTCTTCTAAAACACCTCAACCTATAAGGTTGACACCTCAATAATTGGAGGAAAGAAAAGCAAAAGGTTTATGCTTTAATTATGACAGCAAGTACAGTAAGGGACATAAGTGTGGTGAGAATAAATTATTCTACGTAGATTGTGAAGAGGAAGAAGAACAAGAACAAGAACAAGAACCATCTCAAGATGAAAACATAGAAGCAATTTCGTCTGAAGAGTTGACTCCCACGACATCGTGTAATGCATTGGCTGGAATTATCACTCCTCAGACCCTCAATATCGAAGGATATATCAAAAAGAAAAAGGTAATAGTCATAATTGATTTTGGAATACTCATAATTTCATTCACTATAAATTAACCAAAGCTCTCAATTGCTTTGTATATCCATCACTAGAGTTTCAAGTAATGATTGCAGATGGAGGAACTATCAATTGCTCAGGAAAATGCAATAAGATCAATCTTACTATGGGGGAATATGTAATGAATATTTCGATGATTGTTATACCCATGGGTGGTGTTGATGTTGTACTAGGAATCCAATGGTTACAATAATTAGGAACAATGGCTTTTAATTTTCAAGAACTTTTCATGAAATTTTCATTAGAAGGAAAAGAAATTGAGTTAAGAGGTATCACAGAGAAACTTGGTAAGGTGATAAGCTCTAATGGCATGACAAATTTATTGAAAAAGGGGCATCAAGGGGTTATTGCACAACTATGCTCACTAGATGTTCAAACATCTAAGCCATCTATTCCCCTAGATCTCCAAGGGATCATTGATAATCATTCCAAAGTAATTGAAGATATTCCCAAAGGTCTTCCATCCTCTCAAAATCATGATCATGATATTCACCTAATTCCTGGGAGTGTTCCTCCTAACATCAGGCCATACAAATACCCTTATGCACAGAAGAGTGAAATTGAGTGCATGGTTGAAGAAATGTTAGAGGCTAGCATTATTATACCTAGCCAAAGTTCTTACTCTGCACCAGTGGTAATGGTATTCAAGAAATATGGCTCATGGCGTATGTGTCCAGATTATAGAGATCTCAACAAGATCACTATTAAAGATAAGTTTCCCATTCCTATCATTGATGAATTGTTATATGAACTACATGGAGCAATCTATTTCTCAAAGTTGGATCTCCATTCAGGGTATCATCAGATTAGAATGAAGGAAGAAGATATCCCAAAAACAACATTTCGAACTCATGAAGGCCATTATGAATTTTTGGTCATGACTTTTGGCCTTACAAATGCACCTTCCACGTTCCAACGGTTGATGAATTCCATTTTCAATCCCTTCCTTCAAAAAAATTTGTTAGTATTTTTTGATGATATACTAATCTATAGAAAGTCTTGGGAGGGTCATGTGAGACATGTTGACAAGGTGCTAAAACTACTAAAGGAGCAACAACTATATGCCAAACCATCCAAATGTTTCTTTGGAGTGAAGGAGGTAGAGTGTTTGGGTCATATTGTATCTCATGAAGGTGTCAAGGTAGACCCTAACAAGATTAAGGCCATGATGTATTGGTCGATTCCCAAAACATTGAAGAATCTTAGAGGATTTTTGGGTTTGACAAGTTATAATTGCAAGTTTGTTCGGCACTATGGAAGAATAGCAGCACCTTTAACGACACTAACTAAGAAGGATGCATTTTCATGGATTCCAGAGGCAACTAAATCTTTTGAACAACTTAAAGAGGTGATGTGCAAAGCTTCTATCTTGACCACTCCATATTTCACAAAAACCTTTATTGTGGAAATTGATACCTCGGGAAATGAAATTGGTGTTGTCCTAATGAAAGAAGGAAGGCCCCTAGATTTTGAAAGTCGACCACTCAAGGGAAAGGACTTACACAAACCCATTTATGATAAGGAAATTATGGCAATATTACATGCATTGAAGAAATGGCATCCTTACCTAATAGGTAGGCACTTCAAGGTCAAAAAAAATAATGATAGTCTTAAATACTTCTTGGAACAAAGACTATCTTCAGAAGAACAATAAAAATGGGTAACCAAGATATTGGGTTATGATTTTCAAATTGTCTATAAAAAAGGGAAGCATAATTTTGTGGCAGATGCACTATCAAGGAAGGATGAAGATGTTTAGGCCTTTCTTTGTTCTATCTTGATCATCCAACCCGATTGGATAATAGAAGCAAGGGATGAATGGAAGAATGACGAAAAAGTGTGGACTCTCATTCAAAGGTTGTAGCAGGATTTCAGTACATCAGATACATTTACATGGACAAATGATTCACTATTTTACAAAGATCGCTTATATTTATGTAAGAACTCCCAACTCAAACAAAAGGTACTATTGGAATTGCACACCTCTCTAGTAGGAGGGCACTCGGGATTTTTTAAAACCTACCATAGGGTCAAGAAGGAATTATTTTGGGATGGCCTTAAAACTAATGTTCAAAGGTTTGTGGTAGAATGTTTGGTTTGCCAACAAAATAAGGTGGAAACAATTATGACCCCGGGTCTTTTACAACCATTAGCCATCCCAGGTCAGCGCTGGGAGGATATTTCCATGGATTTCATCACAGGGTTACCGAAGTCTGAAGGAAAGAGTGTCATCATGGTGATTGTTGATAGATTGACCAAGTACACACACTTTTGTGCACTCTCTCATCCCTTTAAAGCCAGTACAATTTCCACCGCATTCATGGAGATAGTTCAAAAGCTACATGGCAGCCCAAAGATTATTGTAAGTGATAGAGATCCCATCTTCACTGGACATTTTTGGACATAAATATTTTCTTGTTTGGGTACTCAATTGGCTCATAGCTCATCCTATCATCCTCAATCTGATGGAAAAACCGAGATAGTGAACAAATGTCTGGAAGGCTACCTTCATTGCTTTGTCTCTGATAAACAAACACAATGGTTCAAATGG
>ML783926.1:99370-109434 GCA_009831015.1 Picea engelmannii | reverse complement strand
AATTTTAAAGTATTTGAACCAGAGACAGAGTTACTTACAGCCATGACCAAGCCATTCCAGCTTTCTAGCAATGAGCACAAGATTAGAAGAGCCCTAACCTCATCATCAAAGTCCACTTTTATAGAACTTAGTTGATTAGTAACTGTATTAAATTCATTTAAATGACCTGCAACAGACCCACCTTCTGAAATATTCATATTAAATAATATCTTCATTAGAAATACCTTATTCGACGTCGAGGGGTTTTCATACAATTTGTCCAACGCGTCCATCAAACCCTTCGTTGTCTTTTCTTTCGAAATATTGAAAGCCACCGACGTTGCCAGGCTCAGCCGTATCGTTCCTAGAGCCTTTCTGTCAAGAATCTCCCATTCTTTGTCCTTCATGGCCACTGGCTTCTTTTCTACTCCACTCAATGGTAGGAATAGATTCTTCTGATATAAATAGTCTTCCATTTGCATCTTCCATAACTGGTAGTTTTGGCCGTTAAATTTCTCGACCCTAAACTTTCCATCTTCTGACATTGCTCCCACTCGAACCAGGAACCCTTTTTTCCTGCGAGTTACCTTACACTCTGATACCATTTGTTAGAAAAAATAGGACCGCGGAGCAATAAAATAAAACAAATGCAGAAACAAAACACAATACAAGAGAGACATAGATTTACGTGGTTCACCCAGTGTGGGCTACGTCCACCAGAGAAATTGTCAAGTCCTTCCTTTATTATTATCCAGCAAATGAAGGGATACATTCTACAGCAAAACCCATTGTAACTTCCTCTTCTTTCTCTCACAGTCTCCTCTCTCAGAATACAATATTCACCATCATCCATAGCCTCAATACATTTCCCTCATAAAAGAGGGTTGCCTTCTAGGGCAAAAAACCCTAACATAATCTCTACCGTTAGATCTGTGACCTTATAATGAACGGTCCAGATTTACAATGAAATTACAATATACTTTTACAAGGAAATTTTTGCTTCGAGGGGCCGCTTGCCCCCAGACCCCCCAGCCGGGGGGATAGTCCCCCTGAACCCCGCAGAGGGGTACCCCCTATGCACTCCCCCGCGTGGAAGAGTGTACATAATTCTGGGGTGTAAATACTCATGGGGTATAAACACGGCTGAAAGTAAAAGACCTATAAATCAGGAAGATAATCAGGCTCCACAACCAACAGAAGGGTCCCTCTTTTCCCTCTCTATCATTGTACCAAATTGGCTCCAAGTTGTTCGCTAGGAATGGTTGCAAGACCCCAAACTCTCTCACCTGATCTAACAATTGCAATACCATTCTCCAACTTCTCCAGGGTACTCTTGGAACAATGAAGAGCTTCACTACAAAGGCCATATGTATTTAAGAAAACAATCGCAAATTAAATCCACAATGCTTGTTGAGCTTCATGCTTCACCCAGAGTTGGGCATTCATGGTTTACCAAAACCTATGAAAGGGCCAAACGTTCTTTTTTCTTGGATGCTATGAAACAGGACGTCCCCACATTTGTGGTTGAATGTGATGTTTTTCAATGAAATAAGGGAGAAATAGTCAAATACACAAGCACACTCCAACCTCTTTTGATTCCCCCTGCTATTTCGAGGGATATTTCTATGGATTTCATTGTCAGCTTACCTAAATCGGACAATAAGTCAGTCATCATGGTGGTAGTCAATCATCTTTCCAAATATGTTCATTTGTATGTTATTCAACACCCATTCACCACATCCATAGTGGCTCAAATTTTCATGGATAATATCTTCAAACTTCATGGAATACCTCATTCTATTGTCTGACAGAGATTCAAATTTCACTAGTAATTTTTGGAAAGAATTGTTCAAGCTCCAAAAAACCCAATTGCATCTCAACACTGCCTATCATCCTTATAATGATGGCCAAACTAAAGTTGTAAACAAGTGTTCGAAAACATATTTGTGGTGTTTTTCATCCGACCAACAACATCAGTGGTCTTAGTGGTTACCCCTAACTAAATGGTGGTACAACACCTCTTACCATACAGCTACTTACATGACTCCTTTTGAAGTAGTGTATGGAAAAAATTCATCGTCAATTCTCTCATACATGTCAGGTGTCTAGAAGGTTCAGGAGGTTGAAAAAAATATTACAATCCGAGCGGCCATTCTTTGTTCCCTCAAATAAAATTTGGTCATGGCTCAAAATCGCATGAAGAAATATGTAGATTGAGGTCTATACAAGCATCAATTTTTTGAAGGGGACCATGTGTTTCTTCGTCTGAAACCTTATAAGAAGACTTCACTCAAAGTTGAAAACTATCAGAAACTTGCTCCCAAATGTTATGGTCCTTGTACCATTCTCAAGCAAGTGGTGTTTTTGGCTTGTCAGTTAGCTCCGCCCAGTCATTCTAAGATCCATCTTGTTTTTCATGTCTCATGCTTAAAGAAAGTGATTGGAACAAAGTGCCAAACTCAAACCAACCTCCCCGATTTGGATGAAGATGGTTCCATTTGGTTGCAGCCACAAGTAGTCCTAAACTAGCGAGAGTGTCTCCTCCATTAGAGCACCATCTAGGAAGTGTTAGTTCAATGGAAAGAAACAATTCCAAAATATGCCACCTGGGAGCCGACCACCATTATGCAATAATTTCCTTCCTCATCTCAATCCTTGAGGAAAAGGTTTTTCTTCAAGTGGGAGGGAATGTTAGGGACCTAACCTCCCTAACCCCTCATGTATGTAGAATAATATATTTTCCATGTAATAAAGGCTGACATTAGTTAATAAGGCCTATTTAATAAATGTGAACAAGTCAATGTGAGAAGATCTAATAGAAGTTTCTTCTTCTAGAAAGATATCCCTCTAGAATGTTATTTAGAAGATAGAATTAGTATAAATAAGAGTAGGAGGCATGAGAATTCTTTTTCTTGAGAATTATTGTAATAGAGTTATGCTATGTTGGAGGTTGCCCCCTCGAAGAGGCAAGTGAACATTGCTTTCTTTGAAAAAATGCATTATTTTGGATGTTGCTCTTCTCAATATTTTGTTGTACCATTGATATTTGTTGAATATTCTTGCTTCTGCATATTATGTTACATTTGGTACCTTACATATGAAGAGAATTATGTTCACTCTATAACCTGAGTAAAAGAGGTGTTGTGCACTTCAATATTTAATGTTAATTTTTTTAATAATAATTAAAAAATAGTTATCATCATATTAAAAAATAAATAAAAATAAACTACCATAGATCCCTCTTGACTCCATTTATTTTAAACATTGTGGTTTACCCTTGTTTTTATTTTAAAAAAAATATTATTGGTGTTTAATAAGTTCAATTTTAAGAAGGATCTATGCTAGTAGATATAACATTTAAATCAATTGAAGTGATCAATCCCTTCAAACTAAAATATAAACCCACCTTTTAATTTTTATTATTAATTAGAAAATTGGTCTAAAGAAGGGAGAACTTGAGATCGCAAAATTTAGTTTTAGATGTGTAAATTGGATATGGAAGTACCTTACATGCATGAGATTGTGGGCTATTGGACCAACACACTTTGTACCATGAACAAGGTTCCCCTTGAAGGACATTTGCCTAGCCACTATACTCATTCTCGGGCTTGTAGTGGCCAGCAGCACCAAGACAAAGCAAGTTGAGTTATTAGAGAATGTTGAGATGTGAGAAAACACCATGATCACCAAATCACTTCACAAATACCATAGAAGGAAGAATATTCCAAGAATATAAGGCACTATTGAAAATATCAATATATCATCATATGCTCAATAGGAGAGAACACCTAGATTGACTGGTGGATACAACAAATGAGATCTTATATTTATATATTTTAACTCTCTTGAATTCATAATTAAATTTCCCTAAAAAAGGGAAAATATGTCACATTTGATGACTCAAGTGATCCCATTAACAAGAGTGCCTACCATTACATGAATTAATTAGTTGACCAAATCAAACTTGATCACCCTTAAGGCCTTTAAGTCAACGGTGCTCTATTCCAAAAGGGTTATATATTGTTAACCCTGAAACTTGGGTACCCACATTATAACATACCCCCTTAAACATGGCTTTGATGGATGGAGTAAAAATTACATCTTGACATGCCCCCTTAATCTTTACTTAGGTAGATATACAAAAGAAACCAATGATAAAAAAAAATAAAACCTGAAGCTGACAAGCTACAACAATGTTATCGATGAAGACTCATTTATAGAAATGAGGTTCGACAATGCTCTCTATGGAGAGCCCATATGACTCAAACTATAAATTAATGTCCAAATCATCTTCACACAATCCTCTTTACGAAACTAGTGAATCAACAAGAGCGGTCAAAATGGAACTTAGAATTCCTCCATTCTTTCAAAGAAATAGTCACCACACTATCAAAGAGCAATGTTCATAACATAGAAGATGGAAAAAGTCTTGTGACCATACTGTCATGATGGTCAATAAAGCTCATAAGTGCTTCATATTGCATGTAACAAGAGCATCTTCCCATCAAACATAACAAATGACAAAGAAGGAACAATAGAAATCCAAAAACATCTCATCATCAAACACCTCATGCGCAAGATGGTTTTCCCATCAAACATGCCAACAAATGCCACCATCAAACTTATCCAACCACAAAAAACCCTAGTGTTCAATATTAATCCAAGATTGATCCTTCTACCCATCTTCTCTAAATACATGTAAGAAGAATTTCTACCATACTAAGAGGAATTTCAATGGTTGGTCTAACCTAAATGATTAGGGTGACGATATGGTCGAGATGCCAATTGCAAAACATTCTAGTCTTGTTGAATCCAAGGCACAAGATGTGGTTCTTGAAAATCAATAGAACGATCGTCTAAAGTGAGAAACTCAAGCTCTAGCATATCATCAACGGACAAATCGATGTAGGATCCAATTGCTACAACTCATGTTAGAAGAACGGATTATATACGTAATGAATTCTCAACATATCCAAGTCTTGCTCATGCTTGTTTCATCTTAAACTCAATATGAATAACAATTCTTTGTCCATATTTACCAAATCCACCACTTGTATATCCCACCCAACAAAAAATTCCACAACAAAATCCTTTAGAAAAATTCCAAACTCAAGAAAATTGATCATGAGTAGCCAATAGTGAATGAAAGGAAGTATGCTCTTTGTCAACACAAGATTAATCAAATGAATCATGAACATCATTGTCAAAAAACATCACAATTAATCAAATTAGATGTAGGAAAAGTGTTATGGAGAACCATAAGAGGATTATTATGAGCATCCTCATTCAAACAATCACCAACATTGTTAATATAGGTCACATCATGGGACTCAACATCAACATGAGAATATTTGGCATGCAAAGAATCATTGTGTCCTTGAATATGACAATGACAAGAACCATCAATTTATCAAAGTATACCGTGATTATCACATAAAAAATCAACCAATTTTTTCAAATCACACATGTCACGAGAAATATAAAAAAAAAATGAAGGATTTTCCTTTAATTTCCTATTTTCCTCCTTAAGAGTACAAAGTTTAGTTAGTGCATTGAATATGATCATCACAACATGTGGAAACATGATGATACCTCATCAATATATGTATCTTTTAGAAGATCCTTAAGTTTAAAAAGAAGAATTGAAATTTTCTCATCCTCATTCATGTACTTAGGATGAAAACCTTGAATTGGTCCTTTATTTTCTTTTGCTTCAAATTGTTTTATTTTTGTTTTTCCAACATACAAAGATATATAAATATTATGAAACCATTGTCACAAGCATGTTTATCTTGAAAATCTGAATTCAACAAAAAATTTAACACCTAAAACATATTATGTATGCAAAAGCTATGCCCTCCAAAAGATTTAGGGTGAAAAGTTTCACCAAAATCTGATCACAATATTTCTCCAAAGATAGTCGTATGAGAAAAAATGTGAAACAATAACCTGCCACAATATTTCACAAAAACACATTTTGCATAAATCGGTACTCAAAATTTCAATCTTATTAGAAAGTTATGATGATTTGATGGAACTCATTTCGACAATAACAAGAGAAAAATGCACTTTCAAAAGCTCAATTTGCATTGTAAGGCCTTCATACATTAGTGAGTCATGTTGCAAAATATCTCTGAAAAAACTATTTAGCCAAAAAAAACTTATGAAGAAAATGCATCCAAACTTCTTCAACCACCTCCAAAACCCAAAAGTTATAATTACTTGGCCACACAATGAGAGTTGGAAGTCACCATTTGAACCACAATCTCTACAAGACTCATGAATAATTGAAGTGATCAATCCCTTCAAACTAAAATATAAACCCACCTTTTAATTTTTATTATTAATGAGAAAAATGGTCTAAAGAAAACACTATCATGGAATCAAAGGGAATTTCACTTTGATACCATGTAAGAAAACACCATGAACACGAAATACCTTTGTGAATGCCACAAGTGGAAGAATACTCCAAGAACATAAGGTGGTATTGAAAAACAGTGATATATCATCATGATAGCTTAATAGAGGTTAACTCCAAGATTGGTGGTATTTATACATTTGGACCTCCATTAGTGCATAACCAACTTTCCCTAAAACAAGGATGACAAAGTCATATTGATCACTCAAGTGGTCCCAATAACAAAAGAACTTAATATCCCATGAATGAAAGAGTTGATCAAGTCAAACTCGATCACCCTCAGGGCCCCTAAATCAAGGGTGCTTCATTCCAAAAGGTTTTTACACAATTAACCCTTAGAGTTGGGTTTACGCCTATATTTTAACATGAGATAAGGCCTCATATTAACATGACGACCTAGGTTCATCACCCTCCAAGTGAGTGTAGATTAGGGAAAGTGCAAGTCCTTGGTGATTTTGATGGCATATTTACACCCCTCATAGTGTAGCAGAGTAACCAAAGGCATTGTTGTGAGTTACTATAAGTAGTGCCTACCTCCCCAAAACTAATATACATGAAAAATTGTTGCTTATAGCTAGACAATGCATACTAGGTTCTTATATTAAACCATTGACACTAACATTGAGCTATTTAACAAGGCATTTTATTTTTATCATTAACCCATGTACAAGATTTACAAAACAAATAGTTCAAAGGCATCAAACATGTTACATTCAAGTTTTTACTAGGTCAATTTATTGGTGTTAGTGAAGGATAACTTTATTTTGATTCCCCAATTGTAATATCATGCAGTTCATAGTGTTTTCCTTCTTTTCCTTCTTCCTAACATTTATCTAACCCTTCTCATCAAGTCCAAAAATGTATATTTGACATGGATGAAATCTTTGGTGAGCCTAACTACCATTCCATAACTTGTTTGTCCAAAGGGATTGGTTCCCTTTATTTTTTTGAATGGTTTGTCTCCTTATGCTTCTAACACCACCTTAGAAAACAACATCAAGAGAAGAGAAAATTCCTTGTGAGGGAGGCTCATTTTCCAACAATGGCTCAAAATCATCTCTAGCCCTATCATGAATTAGATTATGGTCATCTACAATATCAATTGAATCTTGAGTCATCCACATTATTTGCTAGCACTTAGGTCTTGTTTCTTAAGTAATTCCACCAAGTTGATTTGTGTTTTCTTCTACGTTTGACCCGGGAAGCATTTTCCTTTAGCCAATATGCTATGAGGTGACTTTCATTGAAGTGGTCCCTGCAACAAAAAGTTATATGCTCGTAGTCCAATGTTTGCAACCAACGACGATCATCATACTATATCATGTTTTCTTCAAGGAGACCCTTTCTAGAATTAATATCAATGTAGATTTAGGTAGTGGTAGTGTCTGAGGTAACAAAGTTCTCATAGCTCAAGATAATAAACTCACCCAGAGTATTACTAATGGCCATGAGAGGATTTCTCCTCCAAAATTCTAGAGGAAGATTGGGTAGTTTTACCCAAATAAAAATGAGGGAAGTGATTAAAAAACATATTGAATCCAAGAGGCAATTACCTCAATAAGAGCATTGTTTTTTCCATGAACTAGTAGTGTGTGTCATGAACAAAAAAAGTGTTTTGTTGTTGCAAGAAATTTTAGAATGAAAAAGCCTTGGGACGTGAGTGAATCGTCAATAAAGCAACCCAAACATCAAAGATCCAATCTTGGAGGTCTTTTACTTTGGCCATAAGCCATTAAATATAGGTTTCAACCCGTGGGATAACAAGTATTTATCTTTTTGTTTGACCCATGTAGGGTTTAACTTCAAAACTAGAATAAAGGGAACCTTCTCAACACAAAAGGATGACACTATGGGTTTACCTGAGAGAAAGTGATATTTAAAGGAGGAACCTTCCCAAGAACAAAACCCATAGGAGGATTCTTCTTTACCACAAAGGTGTGATGAAGCATCCCTTGTTGGGACATGTGAATGTCACTCTATGGAGGCATATACCTCTTTTAGAGAGCTACCTCCTACCCACACCTTTCTCAACAAGGCCCACATCATTCTATTATAACGCCCACTGTTGGATTTGTTAGAAAAACAGGACCACGGAGCAATAAAATAAAACAAATGCATAAACAAAACACAGAAGACACAAACTACAAGAGATACACAGATTTACGTGGTTCACCCAGTGTGGGTTACATCCACCAGAGAAATTTCCAGGTCCTTCCTTTATTACTATCCAGAAAATGAAGGGATACAACCTACAGCAAAACCCGCTATAACTTCCTCTTCTTTCTCTCATAGTCTCCTCTCTTAGAATACAACATTCACCATCATCCCTAGCCGTAATACATTTCCCTCATAAAAGAGGGTTTCCTTCTAGGGAAAAAAACCCTAACATAATCTCTATTGTTAGATCTGCAACCTTATAATGAACGGTCTAGATTTACAATGAGATTACAATATACTTTTACAAGGAAATTTTTTCTTCGGGGGCTTCGCCCCCGAACCCTCGCTGGGGGCCCACTTGCACCCAGACCCTGCAGAGGGGGTACCCCCCCTCTGCACTCCCCCGTGTGGAAGAGTGTACATACTTTTGGGGTGTAAATAATTCATGGGGTATAAACACGGCTGAAAGCAAGGACCTCTGAATCAGGAAGATAATCAGGCTCCACAACCAACAATCTCCCACTTGGAGACTGATCTCAACAACTCCACCGCTGCTATATATGCTAGACTCTGAACCTTCTTGGACCTGGAAAATTTCTCATCTTCATTTTCATTCTTGAAGACCAACTAAAACTAAGCAAGAACTCAGTTTCTCCCCGGTTACTCCCTTTGTTAACATGTCTTCAGGAATCTGGCTAGTGTGTATCTTTTCCAGCTTCAATTGTCCATTTTCCAAGGCAGATCATATGAAGTGGTACCTCAACTGTATATCCTTAGTCTTCGAATGGAAGGTTGAGTTCTTTTCAAGGTGAATGGAACTCTAACTGTCATAGTACAACCCGTTGTTCTCCTGCTTCTTTCCCAATTCCTCCATAAACCTTTGTAACCAAATCATCTCTTTACTAGCCTCTGTAGCAGCAGCATACTCTTCCTCTGTTGTTGAAAGTGCAACAACCTTTTGCAGTTTCGAAATCCAACTTGCCGTTGTTCCACCTATATTAAAAACATACCCTATGGTGCTCCTCTTGTTGTCTTTATCACCTGCCATATCTGAATCAACATATCCCTGTAGAAAAGTGTCTGAACCTCCAAAACACAATGCATGTGTATTAGTACCTCTCAAATACCTGAGAATCCACTTTACTACCTCCCAATGTTCTTTACCTGGATTGTTCATATACCTACTCACAACTCCCACTGCATGTGCAATATCTGGTCTTGTGCAAACCATTACATACATCAAGCTGCCAACTGCTGATGAATATGCGACCCTGGACATGTATTCTATCTCCTCCTGTGTCTTGGGACACATTTCCTTAGTTAATTTGAAATGGCTGGCCAAAGGTGTACTAACTGGTTTTGCATTATGCATTCTAAACCTCTCCAACGCCTTCTCTGTGTACTCACCCTGAGACAATGTCAGTTTGCGATTTTTCCTGTCTCTTGTTATTCTCATACCAAGGATTTTCTTTGCAGCACCCAAATCCTTCATCGCAAATGAATTGGATAA
>ML783926.1:75244-95738 GCA_009831015.1 Picea engelmannii | reverse complement strand
TCCTTCTGATATAAATAGTCTTCCATCTGCATCTTCCATAACTGGTAGTTTTGGCCATTAAATTTCTTGACCCTAAACTTTCCATCTTCCGACATTGCTCCCACTCGAACCAGGAACCCTCTTTTCCTGCGAGTTACCTTACATTCTGATACCAGTTGTTAGAAAAACAGGACCGCGGAGCAATAAAATAAAACAAATGCAGAAACAAAACACAGAGGACACACAATACAAGAGACACAGATTTACGTGGTTCACCCAGTGTGGGCTACGTCCACCAGAGAAATTGCCAGGTCCTTCCTTTATTATTATCCAGCAAATGAAGGGATACAACCTACAACAAAACCCGCTGCAACTTCCTCTTCTTTCTCTCATGGTCTCCTCTCTTAGAATACAATATTCACCATCATCCCTAGCTGCAATACATTTCCCTCATAAAAGAGGGTTGCCTTCTAGGGAAAAAAACCCTAACATAATCTCTACCGTTAGATCTGCGACCTTATAATGAACGGTCCAGATTTACAATGAAATTACAATATACTTTTACAAGGCAATTTTTGCTTCGGGGGATTTTCCCCCGAACCCCCGCTGGGGGCCCGCTTGCCCCCAGACCCCCCAGCCGGGGGGATAGCCCCCTCGGACCCCGCAGAGGGGGTACCCCCCTCTGCACTCCCCTGCGTGGAAGAGTGTACATACTTCTGGGGTGTAAATACTTCATGGGGTATAAACACGGTTGAAAGCAAGGACCTCTGAATTAGGAAGATAATCAGGCTCCACAACCAACAGGATTTTCCTTATTTACAGAGCATTAGTGTTACTAGTTTTCTTTTACTTTGTTACCATTAACATATATACAATTTAGTGAGCAGTAGCAACATAGACAAGAGAGAGAAAAGAACTCAAGATATTTATCCTAGGAAAACCCCAAATGGGGGAAAAACCCAACAACCTTTCTTAGATAGATTTCGTTCACAAAGAAAGTCTAATCAAATAAACCCTAGCACAAGTGCTATCTTAACTAGAAATACCACCCCAAATACAGCAACAACACCATACAAAGGTAGTGCACCTCCTCAAGGAGTACCACACAAGAGACAGATACCAAAAGACTGAACAAGAATAAATTGTGCAGTTGCATCTACTGTGTCACCTCCTCCAAACTTGTGCCTTGCTTCTATGTAGCTAGGAGAGTGTGAGTGAGTGAACAAATGAGCTAAGGTGCCTCCTTATTTATAGTCCTCTTGTCCTTCTAGTTGGGTTGACTTCTCTTCTAGGAAGGTGTATTTTCATTATACTTTATTCTTCTGGGTCGACTTCTCTTCTAGGGTATTTCAACATATTTCCAATGGATCTCTTGTTTCTAGAAATCTTCTCTGCATCTAAGAAAGGTATTCTAGGAGGGAAATATCCTCCCACGGCTACCAAAACATCAAAACTCCCTCTTAGCTATGGAGGCATCTTTCATGATGTCTTCATCTGGTAGTCCATTGACTACTCTGCAATCTGCTAGTAGGCACATGCTTGCTACAATTCCTTTGGTAGCTTGAATCATCAGGCACAGTCTCTACGATCAAACGGTAGCACACACAGCAACATCCAAACAATCTGGTAATATTCATGACAATTAACTAGTATCACACAGCTACTACAATTTCATCCAATAGATCACAATTGATGCCAAGTAGTACACAACTATTGTCTAGTGACACACATTCATTTCCAGTGGAAAACATCCACTGTAGTAGCACACAGCTGTTTTTCAGAGACACACAGTCTTTTCCAGTGGTACTCAACCACCTAAGTAACACACAGCTACTGTCCAGATTCACATAGCCTCCACTAATGGAACACATCCACTGAAGTAGCACACAGCTACTGTCTGGAGTCACACAGCCTCCGCCAGTGGAACACACCCACCAAAGTAGCACACAACTAATGTCCAGAGTCACACAGCCTCCACCAGTGAAACACATCCACCGAAGTAGAACACAACTCATGTCCAGAGTCACATGGCCTCTACCATATTCTTACGACTATGTGTGTGATTTTTCTTCTCTCAGTAGGTATGACAGTGCATTACCCCCTTAGTCACCTCACGTGAATGATCCAGGGAACACTTGGCCAGAGGGGTTAGTCGGCATGAGAAGAAATAGCACGCCTCCCTCTCAACGAGGGTGGACATTAGGCAACACTCCAAGCTTGTCCCTAAAGTACTCAGACTTCACTCTTGACAAGGGCTTGGTGAGAATGTTCGCTATATGCTCGTCAGTGGATATGTAATGGAGCTCCACATCTCCTCTCTGCACCATTTCCCGAATGTAATGATATTTTATCTCTATATTATTAGAGCTGTCATGGAATACAGGGTTCTCGGTAAGATTCATGTAACTTTGATTGTGACAATGTATCAAGGTTCGATCTAATTCTAGATTAAATATACCATCTAGCAACTTCTGGATCCACACTGCTTCACGACTTTCCACGCTTGTTGCGATATACTCTGATTTTGATGTATTGAGTGCCACTAATGTCTAATTCCTACTCAACCATGATATCATGCATGATCTCAAACTGAAACAGCATCTGGAAGTACTCTTCTGATCCATTGCACTCTCTGCCCAATCAAAATATGTATATCCCTACAGCTTCACATCTCCACATGAGACGTATCTCAATCCATATCCAATTGTACCATGAAAGTACCTCAACATATGATTTGCTTCCATCCAGTGTACCTATCTAGGTTCAACCATGTGTTGAATCAAGGTGTTCACTGCAAAGCATATGTATGGCCTGGTGTTAACCAGGTACATCAAGGATCCAATCAAATGTTTGTATATTGTGGGATCCACCAAATCTGAAGATTTGTCACTCAAGGGCTTCAAATTTATCGTCATAGGTGTGATCATGGACTTGCATTCCATCATCCTAAATTTCTTCAAGATCTCAACAGTATATTTTCCTTGGCTAAGGAAAATCTTGTTTTATCTCTACCTCACTTCCAATCCCAAGAAGTAATGCATCAAACCTAGGTCCTTCATCTCGAACTCTGAAGCGAGCTCCCTCTTGCACCAAACTATGATATTCTCATCTCCTATCAGAAATATGTCATCCACATGTAGGATGAATGGGAAACCATCAAATTATTGTTTGGTATGGCATATCATGCCATGGGTTCCTGCTTATGCCCATACAAAGCCTTCTTCAATCTGTAGACATGAGACTCTTTCTCATGTATCTTGTGGTTGCTCTATGTACACTTCTTCTGGATACTCGAGAAAGTGTCTCGTCGTAATCTTCTTCCTCTTGCTTGGAGAATCCTTGGGCCACAAATCAATCTTTCTACATCTCTATGTTGCCATCTGCAGCATGCATGATCTTGTAGATCAACTTAGAAAACACTATTGACTTCCCTTTTGGTCTCGGAACCACCTCTCACACATCATTCTTCATGATGGACTGATACTCCTCCATAATAGCATCCTTGCATTCCTGCTTCTTGGCAGCTTTTTCAATGGTGGAAGGCTTTGGATCAATGATGTTTCTCATCAGCACCACATAGCTGGAAAACATGTGTGGTTTCTACAATTTAGGAAAAATCTATATCCTAGTCCTTTTGATTGGTTTCCTCCTCTGACACTACAGCGAGATCTATCAAGACAAGGGAATCCTCCTAGAAGATCTCACATCTCCTAGAAGCCTCTGAAGCTTCGATATAGCCTCCTCAACTCATGGAACATGTATGTCAGTCTTGAAAGATGTCTCTCTCTCCTATATGAATCTAAGAAGGAATACTTTTGGAATGAAAGTCTCTAAGCCACTCACTCTCTCTGAGATCAGGCTCACTTTGAATTTACATGCTCCCTTTGAAGTTTGACTCCCTCTGAGTCTATACGATCTCTAGAGCCACCTACTTCTGTTGCATCTGTTGACTTCTTCTAAAGTCTAATCTCCTATGGGTTGTGTTGGGAGGTTTCTCCTCCCTATTGGATCCTAAGGGTTGACTCCCTCTTAAATCTAGCTCCTTCTGAGCTAGTACTTGGTGGGGTCACCTACCTCACCACTGGTGGAGTCATCTACTTCTCTTCATAGTATGGCTTATTAATGTCATGTATTTGTATGAGAACATGCTTGTTTACTGCATCGTTTCTAGGTAGGCCCTTCTGGCACTACTGACTCTTCCTGATGATCTAAAGAGTGGTCAAATTAATTGTACGGTCATCTTTGGACCCTTCTTCTCCTCACAGTCAATCTCCATAATTGATACTCTTCTTTGTCTTCTACTTCACATGGGTGTGTATGTTCATGTACATAGTTCTATGTATCGGATGGAGACAGTTCTAAATGGTTGCCTCCTGCAACCATCATCATAGCTCCTTCTCAGAGCTATCACTTGTGACCTGCTTGGAACAAGAGACAAGAACCAAATTTCCATGGTAACCTCCATGGAGTGGTTAGTAATCAAGAACGTCTCCCAGAGGAGATCAATTTCATCTTGAAGACAACTATATCATTAATAATGAACAATGAGAATTTTCTCAATGGTAATCGTGTCGACAGTATTCAGGTGTACCTAAACATTTGATAGCAATAGAAAATAATGAAGTTGTAGAGTCTGTTATCCTAGGTACAGTACTTACTTTAGAAACAACAATATAAAACATCAAACCTGATATGCAAACCTGGAGTCTAGCATTGTTTTCCTGCTTGAGTTTCCTTCTATCGTTCATATGCATGGAAACACCATTGTCTAAAAGACAAATTCTTCACCCTTTGATTCCTTTGAGTGCTCTTCGACATATGTTGCATGTGCATGGTGTTTCTTCTTCTCCTTTTCATTTCTATCTAGACATTGAAAGGCATAATGTCCCATCTTCTGAAAACTGTAGTGTTTGAGCTTTGACGCATCCTTCTTGTAATGAGGTCTCTTAGACTTCTTCAAGTTTACCTTCTTCCCTTTTCTTTATCTTCTTCACTTGCGCAGCAAGTGCTTGATTTTCTTCCTCATTATTCTTTTGTGTCTTGGATATCATCCTGGATTCTTCTTAAGTGCAATCTGACCATAACTTGACAAACTTGGGAAATCTTCTTCTTGCACAAATTCCTTGGACAAATGGGTCCCATGAGGGAGGGAATCCATTTAGCATAGTGGTTACTAGTTCAGCATCGTCTATTGGATCTGCAATTACTGCTAACTGGTCTTTGATCTGTGATATTCTTGTAAAGAAGGTTGCTATCGTTTTTTACTTGTTCATAGTCACATTTCTGAGTTGATGTCGTAGGGTAAGATTTTGACTGGTGTTCTTTCTTTCATAGAGTCTAGTTAGGGAATCAAACATCTCCTTTCCAGTGTTTAATTCTGATACATTGGGTATTAGGTGATCCTTGATTGAGTCTGACAAGATCCTCTTGGCCTTGACCTCATTCTTCTTGAACTTTGTTTTTGCTTCTTCGTCTTCGGGTTCTTGAAGCATCTATTTTACATGATCCAACAATTCATTCTCTTCTATAATCATTTGTATTCTATGCTTCCAGGATCTGAAGTTATATGCTCCATACAATCCATCCTCAACTCTCATATTGGTTAACATTTTTCGTTGGTAGAAACCCTGGCCCCTGAAAAACTCAATTCTTCAAACTTCACCAAATTGTATGTTTAGGGTTTCAGGGGGTGCGCTAGAGTAGGGTGAACTTATCTGTACAGGAATTATCCCCAACATCCTTATGAAAGTGCTCAACGATCTTAACAAGGTATTGTAGTTGCAGGGTGCTACAAGGCACCAATGTAGCGATCTTCCTTCCAGTGGTTAAATTGTTCTGAAGGTAACCGGCTCCAATACCATGTTGGATTTTCCTTATTTATAGATCATTAGTGTTACTAGTGTTATTTTACTTCGTTACCATTAACATATATATCATGTATTGATGAGTAGCAACATAAACAAGAGACAGAAAAGAACACAACAGATTTATCCTAGGAAAACCCCAAATGGGGGAAAAACCTAGCAACCTTTCTTAGATAGATTCCATTCACAAAGCAAGTCCAATCAGATAAACCCTAGCACAAGTGCTAGCTTAACCATAAATATTTCCCCAGCTGCAGCAACATCACCATACAAAGGTAGCGCACCTCCTCGAGGAGTAGTGCACAAGAGAGAGATACCAAAAGACTGAACAAGAATAAACTATGCAGTTGCAGCTACTGCGTCACCTCCTCCAAACTTGTGCCTTGCTTTTGTGTAGCTAGGAGAGTGTGAGTGAATGAACAAATGAGTTAAGGTGCTTGCTTATTTATAGTACTCTTGTCCTTCTAGTTGAGCCAACTTCTCTTCTAGGAAGTTGTCTTTTCATTATACTTTATTCTTCTGGGCCGACTTCTCTTCTATGGTATTTCAACATCTATCCAATGGATCTCTTTCTTTCAAAATCTTCTCCACATATAACAAAGGTCATCTAGGAGGAAAATATCCTCCCGCAGCTACCCAAACATCAACACCCACAACATATGTCAAAGGGTGAAGTAGATACCAAAGACAAAAAGTTGTGTCGACGAAGGAGAAACCCTATCCACATACAAACTCGCACTCGCTTTCATATTCTCGGTGCAATTGCTTTGTTGGATTCACAACCTTGTCTTCCAATATTGTGTGTTCCTCTTTTTTTGTTAGCTCCAATTTAATCATAAACTTCTTCATTTCCATGCGCTCAACCCTTTGCCTTACTTATATTTATTTGATGCTTTACATGAGGGTCACCATTCACCATTAAATTCAATTATCCCCCATCTAAATTGACACCTTTATTAACAAGTATATCCACATTTCAATTTTGTTTTATTTTTCATGGTATCTATTATTAGCTTTTGATGTAGAATACAACTAATAGTTTTGATACCAAATCTTTAATACCTTGTTGTGACACACAAGCTTTTGCAAAATTGTTTGTGAGCCTTTTGAAAAACTGGTTATAGTAATTCCTCTGGGATCAAATGATGATCCTACATTTTGACCAATTTTCCTTTCGCAAAACATTGCCACAAGGGTGCAACGAGGACAATGATGTGGTCGTTAATCTAAAGGCAACTTGCCTCCCATTGGTCTCATTGTAGGGAAACTCTTATGGAAAGAGGAAGAGGAGGCATGAATCAAATTGTTTGGACCACGGAAAGTATGTGACTCTTGTGGCTTTCTTGAATGTAGTAAAACAATTTTTGGTGATAGAAATGCCAATAGTGCCTCATCAGGTTGATCATTGGACCAAAATTAAGGTAAAGCAAGGGGAAAAGTGCAAAAATGGGGGAGTTTGCTTGGATTTTCATTAATTACAGAGAATTAGTGTTACTAGTGTTCTCTTGCTTCGTTACCATTAGCATATATATCATGTATTGAGAAATAGAAACATAAACAAGAGACAGAAAAGAACACAAGAGATTTATCCTCGGAAAACTCCAGATGGGGAAAAAAAACCCAGCAACCTTTCTTAGATAGATTCCATTCACAAAGCAAGTCCAATCATATAAACCCTAGCACAAGTGCTAGTTTAACCAGAAATACCACCCCAATTGCAGCACCACCACCATACAAACGTAGTGCACCTCCTCAAGGAGTAGCGCACAAGATAGAGATACCAAAACACTGAGTAATAATAAATTGTGCAATGCATCTACTGCATCACCTCCTCCAAACTTGTGTCTTGCTTCTATGTAGCTAGGAGAGTGTGAGTGAGTGAACAAATGAGATAAGGCGCCTCCTTATTTATAGTCTTCTTGTCCTTCTAGCTGTTAAGATTTAAGCTATCATTAGAGTTCTTTGCATTTCACTAGATAAAAATAGCATAAGGTAGGATCACTGATAAATATACAATCACAAGAGACACATCATTTATCCTGGGAAAACCTCATGGGGGAGAAAACCCAACAAAACTTCCTTATTATAGATAGCCAATACAATGCCAAGAGATAACTCAAACAAATACAAGTCCTCTCCGAAGAATGTGCCTCTCTCTCTCTCTCTCTCTCTCTCTCTCTCTCTCTCTCTCTCTCTCTCTCTCTTCTCCAACTGTAGCTCCGAAACTTTCTCCTCAAATGAACAAGTGAGTGTGTGTCTAAATGAGGCGCTAGCCTCCTTATTTATACAAATCTGGCACGTGTGGATAGAAATGTCTCTTCACTGGCAGGGCCGAATTCTTCTTCTAGGTGGTTATAACCACCTTTAATATATTATGAGGCCTCTTTAATATATTCTAGGGCCGACTTCTTATTCTGCCTATTACAATTATGTTTTGACCAATCCGCAAAAGGGGATTTGGTCTTTTACAATAGCCGACATGATCAATCTGCAATAGGGGATTTATCTAATGAATAATCTAATAATAATAATTAGAATACAGTTTGCAGTTACATTATTTCAACACTCCCCCTTAACAAGAAGGGTAATCTACAACAACATCAGGCGAGAGAGAGGACAGCATCATCAACAACATCAAGTGGGTGAGAGGACAGCATCATCAATATCATCTTGGAACACTGATTGGTGTATCTATAAATCATCAGAAGTTTTTCTCATCATCAACACAGCATAGAGGCTAGAACATCATCAACACAGCATGGAGTTGGAGTAGCATCATCATCCTCATCGGTATGAGGCTAAGGTAACATCATCATAATCTTCAGCATTAAAGCTAAAATAATATCATCATCATCATCTTCAGCAAGGACTCAGGAGCTGAAGTGGCATCATCATCATCATCTTCAACAAGAGGCTGAAGTGGCATCATCATCATCAACTACATTGACATGGATTAGTATAACACTAATACATCCTCATCATCAATAACAGCATAAGGCTGATACAACATCAAAAGAAGCAATATCACGGCACAAAGGTTGGCAACACATCATCACAGCACGAGGTTGGCAACACATCACAGCAATTAAGTTGGCACATCATCACAGCAATTAAGCTGGAAAACACCATAGCAATTAAGCTGGAATCACAACATAGCAATTAAGTTGGAAGCACAATACTACACTAGCTTTACGTCACAGCAATTAAGCTGGAAGCACAGTACTAGGTTGGCATATCTTAACACAGCAATTAAGTTGGAAGCACAGTAATAGACTGGCTTTACGTCACAGCAATTAAGTTGAAAGCACAGTACTAGGCTAGCATATCTCAACACAACAGTTAAGCTGGAATCACAATACTAGACTGGCCTTACGTCACAACAATTAAGCTGGAAGCACAGTACTAGGTTGGCATATCTCAAAACAAGAATACTCCCCCTTTCAAGGGAGTTCCTTTCAGACTATACCAAGTTATCTCAAAAGTGCTCAAAATTTACACAAGATAGAGGCTTGGTCAACACATCAGCAACCTATTCATCCATGCTAACATATTGGAGCCTTATGGCTCATCTCTGCACCATGTCACGGATGTAATGATATCGGATCTCTATGTGCTTCAACTTGTCATGAAATACAGGATTCTTTGTCATCTTTATGCAGCTCTGGTTGTCACATAGGATCGTGGTTGCTTCCATCTCTAGTTAGAATAGATAGGTCAACAACTTTTGAAGCCATATAGCTTTGCAACTGGCAGAACATGCAGCAATGTATTCTGATTTTGTTGTACTGAGAGAAATGTTGGATTGCTTCCTACTCTGCCATGAGATCATGGTTGATCCTAGACTGAAACAACATCCTGAAGTGCTCTTCCTGTCAGAGACACTTCTAGCCCAATCTGAATCAGTGTACCCACTCAGTGTGAAATCATGATCTACATCATAGCTGAGACCACAATCTAATGTACCTTTAAAGTACCTCATCGCATGTTTTGCAGCGACTAGGTGAACATGTCTGGGTTCTACCAAAAACTGACTCAAGGTGTTCATGGAAAAATAGATATCTGGTCTGGTGTTCGTCGGGTACATCAGCGATCCAATGATCTATCTATACAGTGTGGCATCAATCAATTATGGTGAATTGTCAACCAGTAGCTTCATCTTCGCTTCCATGGGTGTATTCATGGACTTGCACTCCAACATGTTGAATCTCTTCAGGATTTCGACTGCATACTTCCCTTGGTTAAGGAAGATTCTCTCTGGACTTTGCCATACCTCAAGACCTAGGAAATAATGCATTAGGCCAAGGTTTTTCATCTCAAATTTTGAAGCGAGCTTCTTCTTACATTCGGTGATGAGATTTTCTTCTCTAGTTAAGAATAAGTCATCCACATACAACAGCAATATCATCGGCCCATCATTCATAACCTTGAAGTAGAGGTTTTTACTCTTGGTAAAGCCCAAGCTCGTCAGGAAACTGTCAATTCTGCCATATCAAGCTCTAGGAGCTTGCTTCAACACATACAGATCCTTCTTCAACATGAGTCTTTCTATCTTCAATCTTCAAATCAATTTGTCTTATTACATTGTACCAATATGGTACACTTTCCCAACTGCAACTCAATCTGCACAATCATGTGCTAGCTCTATGTGATTTCTGCAAGGCACTATCTGTCTCACTGATTGAGAGTATGTCCTCTACTCTCTCTTCAACTATTCCTTCTGGAATCTGGGACTCTACACCTGCAGTTGCTCTGAGGCTGAGAATGACTGCTTCATTCTCACTATGGATGCTAACATCTGAGAGTAACTCCTCTTATTTTATCATGGGAATAGTTTCATCTGAAACTGAGAGTGGCACAATAATTGATACTGAGGATAGCTCTTCTTCTTTCATGGGGGTAATGCTATCATAGTCATGTCTCCATGACCCAACTGATGTACTGCACCAACTGCCACTCAATTTTAAATATGGGGATTTCTCCCCCTACATCTCATACTATATATGAATCATGGTTGTTATGGTTGTCTTCATAAGTACTGGAACCATTTCTTCAATTAGTGTCTCGTCATAGTCTTCTCCCTTTTGTTGGGAGAATCCTATGGACATGCATCAGGCTTTGTACTTCTGCAACACGTTTGATCTGTATAGATCAATATTGGAATTCAATATTGACTTCTCCTCTCACGAAAGAATCCATATCCTAGTCTTTCTGACTGGCCTCCTTCTTTGTCACTGAAACAAGTGAATGATCCTGGAGATTTCATATCTCCTAGGAGTCTCTGAAATTACGATCTAGTCTTCTCACGGCATCTGTCTTCTAGTCCTGGAAGTTGTCTCTTCATCTGATCATTTATGAGATCAGTCTTACTCTCGATTTCTTCTGAGTCTACAAGGACCTCATCATCTCTTACAGGGTATACTTGGTGTTGCATACCAAGTCTAAATATGGAAGACAGAGTCAAGCTTCAAACGAGATCTACTTCCTGTTCTAATGTTCGGTCATCTTTGGAGCCTTTTGCTCCTTTCAGATGATCTTCATATGAGATATTATGAATCTCAAGAGATAGCTTCTTCTTCATCTTCTTTGGTGCATGAGTGTATATGGTCATGTACATATTCTACTTCATGTCTCATATAATATGTCGCCTTTTGCAACCTTCGCTATGGATTTCTCAGGGTTATCACCTGTGACCTGAAACAAGGTCAACAAAACAAGAAGCAAGAATATTATTCTTTTGATAATAATAGATAAAGCAATAGCACGAATAATCATCACAGTAGCTCCTTTAGAGCTATCACTCATGGCTTGTCTGAAGCAACGATCAAAAGTAAGAGATACACTACGAAATGAGGTCAACACTCTTATAGTGTTTTGATCAAAAATTCCTCCATGGCAACCTGGAACTAACACACGAGGTTTCTCCTAGAGGAGGTGTTAGTTGTATCAGGCAAATGATTACATTAAGTATTTACCTCTATATGCTCACATGCTATCAAGTATAATACTTTACAAAGACTTCTATCTCAACTATAGTGGTTACTTGTAAAGGGTTAGTCATCAACTTGTCATGTGTACCTTTGAATCTTATCAACTTGATTGATCAAACCTGGAGCCTTGTCCTCAAGAATGAGTGTGCTTGATTTTCTTCCAAGTCTCCTTCACTCAAGATGATGAGTGTTTTCTTTAACCTGTATTTTTTACTAAGACAATATGTTATCTTGACAGAAGGTTGGGTTAGAGGATAAACTCTATGATCTCAACTTTTAATCCATCTAATACCTTGACTCAGATTTTGATCAAATGTTAGAATGATGGTCATAGCTACAACATGCAACACTGATCAAAATAATGTCATAACAAATAGATGCATATCAGGATAATCACACCTGGGTTGCATTATTCCTCTGAATGTGTTGGATCTTGAGATCCTTCTAGATCTATGGCAAGAGATCCCTTCTCCTTTAAAGATTAACTGTTTAAACATGTGTGAGTACATACCTCTGACGGCACTTGCACGTAGAGGCACCATCTGGTAGCAGCAGTAATGATCACCAACTCTTAAGAACTTCAAGGGTGACTGCAACTAGTACTACGGCTGCAACTACAACTGATATTGCAACTGCAATTGATACTGCAATTGGTTCTGAGACTGCAACTGCAACTTAGGTTTTTATGAGGAAAACCTAATTTTTCAAACTTCGAATTTTGAAATTCTGATCCAGGGGATAAATGCGCTAAGCTGAGGCGAGTACGCTGGTGTAGTCAGATTTCTGAAAATCCAACGTTTACCCCTTCAAACTTGATCAACAGATTTATGGACTGGTGCTTCTGGTTTTTTGGTACCTCTGGTACTTCTGGTACTCTGGTACCTCTGGTACTCTGGTACTTTTGGTACTCTGGTTTTCTAGTACTTTTGGTACTTTGTGAAACTAGGGTTTCACTTTCTGGGAGATCTATCCACTGAAAAGTTGCACTAAGGATGCCAAAGTGATCCTTGAGGAAGGGCGCACTTTTCTAGATGGTTTTGGGGTTGAAATACTTCATCAACAAAAATCCCTAATTTGCATGTATGGCAATAGTGACGTTTTTCACTTTCTCTTGTGAAAGATGCTCTCTTCAGCTTAGCTCTGATACCATGTTAAGGTTTAAGTTATTATTAGAGTTCTTTGCATTTCACTAGATAACAATAGCATAAGATAGGATCATTGAGAAATACACAATCACAAGAGACACATCATTTATCCTAGGAAACCCTCATGGGCGAGAAAACCCAACAAAACTTCTTTATTATAGATAGTCAATACAATGCCAAGAGATAACTCAAATAAATACAAAAATTCCTCTCCCAAGAATGTGCCCCTCTCTCTCTCTCTCTCTCTCTCTCTCTCTCTCTCTCTCTCTCTTTGTAGCTCTAAAACTTTCTCCTCAAATGAGCAAGTGAGTGTGTGTCTAAATGAGGTGCTAGCCTCCTTATTTATACAACTCTGGCACATGTGGACGGAGATGTCTCTTCATTGGCAGGGCCGACTTCTTCTTCTGGGTGGTTATAACCACCTTTAATATATTTTGGGGCCTCTTTAATATATTCTGGGGCCAACTTCTTATTCTTCCTATTACAATTATGTTTTGACCAATCCACAAATGGGGATTTGGTCTTTTACAATAGCTGACATGATCAATCCGCAATAGGGGATTGATATAATGAATAATATAACAATAATAATTAGAATACACTTTGCAGTTACATTATTTCAACACTAGTTGGGTCGACTTCTCTTCTGTTAAGGTGTCTTTTCATTATACTTTATTCTTTTGGGTCAACTTCTCTTCTAGGGTATTTCAACATCTGTCCAACAGACCTCTTGCTTCCAGAATATTCTCTGCATCTAAGAAAGGTCATCTAGGAGGGAAATCTCCTCCCGCGGTTATCAAAACATCAACACTCCCTCTTAGATAGGGAGGCATATTTTACGATGTGTTCATCTGGTAGTCCACTGACTACTCTGCAATCTGCTAGTAGGCACGCGGTTATTACAATTCCTTTGGTAGCTTGAATCATTAGGAACAGTCTTTGTGATCAAACAGTAGCACACACAGCTAAATCCAAACGATATGGTAATCTCCATGAAAATCAGTTGGTAGCACACAGCTACTACAATGTCATCCAATAGATCACAACTGTTGTCAAGTAGTACACAACTATTGTCCAGTGACACATGGTCACTACTAGTAGAACGCATCCATTGTAGTAGCACACAACTACTTTCAGGAGTCACACAGCCTCCACCAGTGGAACACATCCACCGAAGTAGCACACAACTATTGTCTAGAGTCACACAGCCTCTGCTCGTGGTACACAACCACCGAAGTAGCACACAGCTACTTTCCGGAGTCACACAGCCTCCGCCAGTGGAACACATCCACCGTAGTAGCACACAACTACTGTCCAGAGACACACAATCTTTGCCAGTGGTACACAACCACCAAAGCAGCACACAGCTACTGTCCGGAGTCACATATCCTCCGCCAGTGGAACACATCCATCATATTAGAACACAATTATTTTCCATAGACACGTAGTCTCTGCCATAGTCTTACGACTATCTGTGTGATGTTTCTTCTATCAGCAGGTCCAACAGTACATTACCCCCTTAGTCACCTCACGTCATTGATCTAGGGAACCCTTGGCCAGAGGGGTTAGTCGACATGAGAAGAAACAACATATCTCCCTCTCAACGAGGGTGGACATTTGGCAACACTCCAAGCTTGACCCTAAAGTACTCATACTTCACTCTTGACAAGGGCATGGTGAGGATGTCCACCATCTACTTGTCTGTGGATATGTATTGGAGCTCCACAACTCCTTTCTACACCATGTCCCAGATGTAATGATATTTGATCTCTATATGCTTAGACCTGTCATGGAATACAGGGTTTTCAGTAAGCTTCATGCAACTTTGATTGTCACAATGTATCAAGGTTGGCTCCAATTCTAGATCAAATATCCTGCAAGCAACTTTTGGAGCCACACTGCTTCATGGCTTGCCACGCTTGCTGCGATATACTCTGCATCTGATGTACTGAGTGCCACTAATGTATGCTTCCTGCTCAACCATGAGATCATGCATGATCCCAAACTAAAGCAACATCCGGAAGTACTCTTCCGATCCACTGCACTCAATGCCCAGTCAGAATATGTATATCCATGCAGCTTCACATCTCCCCCTGAGACATATCTCAATCCATATCCAACCTTACCACAAAGGTACCTCAACATATGCTTTGTTTCCATCCAATGTACCTGTCTAGGTTCAACCATGTGTTGACTCAAGGTGTTCACTGCAAAGCATATGTCTGGCCTGGTGTTAACCAGGTACATCAAGGATCCAATCAACTATTTGTACATCGTGGGATCCACCAAATATGAAGATTTGTCACTTGAGAGATTTAGATTTATCGTCATAGGTGTGGTCATGGACTTGCAATCAATCATCCCGAATTTATTTAGGATCTCAACAATATATTTTCCTTGGCTAAGGAAAATCTCATCTGATCTATGCCATACCTCCAATCCAAAAAAAAAAAGCATCAGACCTAGATCCTTCATCTCGAACTCTGTAGAGAGCTCCCTCTTACACCCAACTATGAGATTCTCATCTCCTCTCATAAACAGGTCATCCACATGTAGGATCAATGGGAAACCATCAAATAATTGTGTGATCTGGCATATCATGCCCTGGGTGGTTGCTTGGGCATGTACAAAGCCTTCTTCAATCTACAGACATGAAACTCCTTCTCATGTATCTTGTGGTTGCTCTATGTACACTTCTCCTAGCTACTAGAGCAAGTGTCTCATCATAATCTTCTCCCTCTTGCTGGGAGAATCCTAAGGCTACAATTCAATCTTTGTACATCTCTATGTTTCCATTTGCAGCATGCTTGATCTTATAGATCAACTTGTAAGTCACTATTGACTTCCCTTCTGGTCTCGGATCCATATATCACACATCATTCTACATGATGGATTGATACTCCTCCATCATGGCATTCTTCCATTCCTGCTTCTCAGCAGCTTCTTCAATGGTGAAAGGATCTAAAACAATGATGTTGCTCATCAGCACCACATAGCTGGAAAACGTGTGTGGTTTTTGGAGCTGAGGTAAAATCGATATCCCAGTCCTTCTAACTGGTTTCCTCCTCTGTCACTACAGCAAGGTCTATCGAGACAAGGGAATCCTCCCAGGAGATCTCACATCTCCTAGAAGCCTCTGAAGCTTCAATCTAGCCTCCTCAACTCATGGCACATGTCTATCGGTCCTGGAAGACCTCTTTGTCTCCTATATGATTCTGAGAAGGAATACTTTCTAAATGAAAGTCTGTAAGCCACTCACTCTCTCTGAGATGAGGTTCACTCTGAATCTGCATGTTGCTTCTAAAGCTTGACTCCCTCTAAGTCTATACGATCTCTGAAGCCACTTGCTTTCGTTGCATCTGTTGACTTCTTCTAAATTCCGATCTCCTATTGATTGTGCTGGGAGGTTGCTCCTCCCTACTGGATCCTATGGGTTGACTCCCTCTAAAATCTAGCTCCTTCTGAGTTGGTACTTGGTGGGGCCGCATGCCTCACCACTGGTGGAGTCATCTGCTTCTCTTCATAATATGGCTTATTAATGCCATGTATTTGTATGAGAACATGCTTGTTTACTGCATCGTTTCTAGGTAGGCCCTTTTAGCACTACTGACTCTTCCTGATTATCTGAAGAGTGGTCAAATTGATTGTATGGTCATCTTTGGAGCCTTATACTCCTCACAATCAATCTCCATAGGAGATACTCTTCTTTGTCTTCTACTTCACATGGGTGTGTACGTTCGTGTACACAATTCTATGTCTTGACTAGAGACATTTCTAAATTGTTTCCTCCTGCAACCATCATCATGGCTCCTTCTCATAGCTACTACCTGTGACCTGCCTATAACAAGAGACAAGAACAACATTTCCATGGTAACCTCCATGGAATGGTTAGTAATCAAGAACATCTCCTAGAGGAGATCAATTTCATCTTGCAGACAAGTATATCATTAATAATGAACAATGAGCATTTTCTTAATGGTAATCGTACCGACAGTATTCAGGTGTACCTAAAAATTTGATAGCAATAGCAAATAATGAAGCTATAAACATTGTTATCCTAGGTACAGTACTTACTTAAGAAACAACAATATGAAACATCAAACCTGATATGAAAATCTGGAATCTGACATTTTTGTCCTGCTTGAGTTTCCTTCTATCATTCATATGCATGGAAACACACTTGTCTAAAAGACATTCTTTATCCTTTGATGCCTTTGAGTGCTCTTCAGCATCTATTGCATGTGCATGGTGTTTCTTCTTCTCCTTTTCATTTATATCTGAACATTGAAAGGAATAATGTCCCAGCTTCTGGCAACTGTAGCATCTGACCTTTGAAGCATCCTTCTTGTAACAAGGTCTCTTAGACTTCTTCGGGTTGCCTTCTTCCCTTTTCTTTCTCTTCTTCACTTGGGCAGCAAGTGCTTGATTTTCTTCCTCATTAGTCTTTTATGTCTTGGATATCAACCTGGATTACTCTTGAGTGCAATCTGACCATAACTTGTCAAACTTGGGCAATCTCCTTGCGCAAATTACTTGGACAAATGGGTCCCATGAGGGAGGGAATCCATTGATTGTGGTGCTCACAAGTTCAGTGTCTTCTGACTTGTTCATAGTCACATTTCTAACTTGATGTTGTAGGGTAAGCTTCTCATTGGTGTTCTTACTTTCATAGAATCTTGTTAGGGCATCAAACATCTCCTTTGTAGTCTTTAGTTCTGATACATTGGGTATCAGGTGATCTGTGATTGAGTCTGTCAAGATCCTCTTGGCCTTGACCTCATTCTTCTTGAACTTTGTCTTTGCTTCTTCATCTTCGGGTTCTAAAAGCATCTTCTTAACGTGATCCAATAATTCATTCTCTTCTATAGTGAGTTGTATTCTATGCTTCCAGGATCTGAAGTTATCTTCTCCATCCAATCCATCCTCAACTCTCATACTGGTTGATATTTTCGCCGGTAGAAACCCTAGCACTGAAAAACCTCAATTTTTCAAACTTCACCAAACTGCACGCTAAGAGTTTCAAGGAGTGCACTAAGTTAGGGCACACGGCTCTATGAAGAAATTATTCCCAACGTCCTTGGGATAGTGCTAAGCGATCTTGACAAAGTATTGCAGCTGCAAAGTGTCGCAAGGTGTCGTTGCAGCGATCTTCCTTCCAGTGGTCAAATTGTTCTGAAGGTAACCAACTTTGATACCATGTTGGATTTTCCTTAACTATAGAGCATTAGTGTTACTAGTCTTCTTTTACTTCGTTACCATTAACATATATATCATGCACTGAGCAGTAGCAACATAAACAAGAGACAGAAAAGAACACAAGAGATTTATCCTAGGAAAACCCCAAATGGGGAAAAAAACCCAACAACCTTTCTTAGATAGATTTCATTCACAAAGCAAGTCCAATCAGATAAACCCTAGCAAAAGTGCTAGCTTAACCAGAAATACCACCCCAGTTGCAGCAGCACCACCATACAAAGGTAGTGCACCTCCTCAAGGAGTAGTGCACAAGAGAGAGATACGAAAAGACTGAGCAATAATAAACTATGTAGTTGCAGCTACTGCGTCACCTCCTCCAAACTTGCCCCTTGCTTCTCTGTCGCTGGGAGAGTATGAGTGTGTGAACAAATGAGCTAAGGCTCCTCCTTATTTATAGTCTTCTTGTCCTTCTAGTTGGGCCGACTTCTCTTCCGGTAAGGTGTCTTTTCATTATACTTTATTCTTCTGGATCAACTTCTCATCTAGGGTATTTCAACATCTGTCCAATGGATCTCTTGTTTCCAGAATCTTCTCCGCATCTAAGAAAGGTCATCTAGGAGGGAAAGATCCTCAACAAGTTTGATATTTAACCCACAACTTTTTTAATCAAAAGACTTTTTATTATCCCCTATAATTTAGTCAAGTCGAGATTATCCTCCAACAAATACATTCACAATTACTCGTTTAGGTAGGCATGGATTTGATATGGATTGTAAATCACAAATGTGAATCAACACGAGCAAAAATTTATGCAGAACACCTTTTTCAGTGAAGGGTTTTGGCAAGATTCTAGTAGAAATCATAGTTCCCCGTACCTAAGGGATTTTTAGGGTCTCCAAATCAACCTAGAACATTATAAAAACCTAAAATGCACTAGATCCATTTGGAACCAAGAAGTTTTTTTGTTAGGTTTTGACAAAGATGTCTAAAAGAGAAGCATTTTGCATAACTTCAAAACATGCCATCGCCCTAAAGATCATTGCCTTGTACTTTTAAGGATTACCAACTATTGTATCATTTTATAAATATTATGCAAGGTAATATAATTATCTTACCTTAACTCCAAAATACTTTTTAAAAAAAATTGTACTTTTAAGGATTACCAACTATTATATCTTTTTATAAATTTTATGCAAGGTAACATAATTATCTTACCTTAACTCCAAAATACTTTTTAAATACTTTTTAGGAATTTTTGTTATTCTTTGTTTGAAAGAATAGCCATGGCTACTAATTTACTTGCGTTTACAGAAATAATGTATTAACCTATTTTTGAAGAGTTTCGAAAAACATTTATATCCTCGCAATACCTTGTTTTGCAACCCATCCAGATAATTTTGCTTTATGTTGATGTGTAAACATTATGTATATGTCAATATTTTTGCTTTCTTTTGATGTGTAAGCATTATGTAAATATAGATATTTTTGTTTAGGTGCCAAGTCATGTGGTGGTCTTTACTTTATATATATATATATATATATATATATATATATATATATATATATATATCCTCAAAACAATATATTATTGATGTTGAAAAGAAAATATTACATTATTTGTGAAATTGTTAGGAACTTTATAATAAACTTATCAACTAAAAATTAAATTTTCTTAAATAATTTTTTTCTTCATCATTCTCGTCATCAACATCAAAATAATTTTAACAACTTGTTGATGTTAAATTTTTCAAAATCCCACCCAGTTTCACTCTTACTGAATTTTCTACCAAATTTAAATGCCAAACTCAGTTTCAGCACTGTTTCAGCATATGCTACAGCGGTGTTTCAGCATCTGCTCACAGTGGTGTTTCAGCATCAGCATATGCTATAGCCTGGTGTTTCAGCATCTGCTCACAGCGGTGTTTCAGCATCAGCATATGCTACAGCCTGGTGTTTCAGCATATACTCAGCACTGTGTTTCAGCATAAGCTACAGCGGTGTTTCAGCATAAGCTACAGCGGTGTTTCAGCATCTAAAAGCTTAACAAAAAATAAATTTCAGAATTGAAACATGAGGATTATGAACATCGTTTTCAACGCAGAAATTAAATATCAGCAATATGCAAAACTCAGAAAATATTAGACACATATATTTTTGGTCTAACTTCGACCCTGGAAAATCCCACAAGGGGAAAACCAGTGAGAGAGGGATTTGTATTATTTAAGAGCTTCTGAGAAATTCTTTTACAGCATTTTCATCTTCAGATATTTACACAAACTTATCTGGACATTCCTGTAGCTTTGCTTCTCAATTTCTGATCCAG